>PVJA010001448.1:113344-126991 GCA_004027025.1 Myocastor coypus | reverse complement strand
TAATTTTTTATCGATGTCTTCTTTAATAGTATTGAAGTCTGTCATTATGGTTATCCTTTCTCTCTCTAATACAGAGATTATTTCTGTTCTGTTCTCCTTTCTACTTTTGTGTAGTTGTTCCCGTACTTGGGATGCTATTGATTTAGGCATGTCTTTGTCAACTTTGGATATTATTTCTGCTCTGATGTCCTCCATACGTTTCTCCAGCCTTTTTTCCACTTGATGTATTTCTTTTTTTACTTCAGATGTTATCTCTGATCTCAGTTGCTCTATAAGTTTCTGCACTTATGTGTCTGCCTCAGATGCTACCAATTGAGAGGTTTCATCTTTATGGTTCCTATTTTCTTCTATGATAGTGTCTTCTGTATTTGTTTTGGGTGGGCACGGGTCCTGAGATTGCCTCCTACTCCTTGTTGTTATCATTTTGTATGGAAGCGACCTCTGTACTTTGGTAGCGTTATGCTGTGTCTATGGGCGTTTGGTGTGGAGCCTCTAAGGTGGTCCTTCTACAGAGCTTCCTGACTCTTGTGTTGGGGCTGTGGCTGCTAGGTTTTGTGAATTCTGGCGGATGTGGTCTGTACGTGGAGCTGAAGCTTTGGGATTCAATAGTCCTGGTAGGCTCGTGGACCAGATCGGTTGTCAAACGGGCTATTTGATGGGTTTGGTGCTGGATCTTGGGCTGGAGGGGTTCAAAAAAAAAAACGGGGATTGGGGGAAGGGAATGCAGGCCAAGTATCCTGACCCAGGTGGTGTGGTTGGGTCTGGGCTGGAACAGGAAGTTAGTCACAGGAACGCAGAGGCGGGGCAGACTGGCGCAGGGAGCTTACCCGAGGAGGGCGCGCAGGCTCAGCTCCCAGTGGTGTGGTTTGGGTCTGGGCTGGAACAGGAAGTTAGTTGCGGGAACGCAGAGGGTGGGCAGAGGGGCGCAGGGAGCTTACCTGCGGCGGGCGCACAGGCTTACCTCCCAGCGGTGCGGTTTGGGTCTGGGCTGGAACAGGAAGTTAGTCGCGGGAACGCAGAGCATCACTCTGTTTTAGATGTGATTTTGGAAAGCCTAAATCAAAGGAGTCTCCAGAGAACACTTGGTCATCTGCTTATTCTACAATCCTAGGATTTCTGAAAAAGCCATGCTTGTTTAATCTGTTTAATCTCAATAGCAATAAAGTGCTTAAAAAGTATAAAAGAATTGCAGTAGATTTCAGTTCATTCACTTCTGGCTTTTTAACATTTTCTATTTATTATAAAACATGGTCAAAGCAGTACAAAGCAGAGCTTATTCTGAGGGAATGTAGAATCTCTATTTGGGGAGAGAGATTATATAGAAAAACTATTCTTTTGACTATGTCTTCTTAACAAACTTAAGATGCATTTATTAAATTAATAGCGACATTAATTCTAATTTTCCGGGCTGGCTAACAAGCTCAGTGGATTAAAGCACCTACAAGCTGGCCAGGGGCCCAGGCTTTGATGCCCTGGCCTGCCAGGCTGCCCTCTGACCCAAGGTGCACCCATGACAATTGAGACTGGGTGGTGGCCAGCATCTGTAATCCCAGCTGTTAGGAAGCTGTAAACAGACCAGAGATTCCCAGTCCCACTGTCTCGCCATCGCCACCCCCAGGCACACTGAGCCTGCAACTGAGTCTGAGTGTGGTGGTGCATGCCTGTAATCCCTGGCATGGATTTTTTTCCTTAAAAAAAGAAACAAAATCTAATTTTCTCTTAATATAGGAATTCAGGATTTAGGTTTCATGACATGTTTTAAAGTTTTTATTTATTTATTTTTGCTTTCTCAAAGTAGCTTTATAGGCTTAGCTGTGTGTGTGTGTGTGTGTGTGTGTGTGTGTGTGTGTGTGTGTGTTTTAAGGAAGGGTCAGTGGGGTGTTCAGGGTCTCACTACTGGATCGAACTCCTGGTGTACCTTCTGTTTACAGCCTCCCAAGAGCTGGGATTACAGGCCTGGGCCACTACTCCCTCTTTCAATTTCCTTCTCAGCTCAACCCAGGTGTAGGGCCAGCAAGCAGCCATGGGGATCCAACCCCTGCTCCTGCACCTGCTTGCAGGCACTTTAATCTGCTGGGCTATTTCCTGGCACTCTTAGCTGTTATTTTATCTAACAGTATTTTACTATACCATATTCCTTATGGTCTAGAATATACATTACTCCAAATGAAAGTTTAAATACTTTTAAGTCCATGACCTATATATCATGCACCTTGACTGTTCTATGAAGTTCCTTTTCAAGAATCTTAGGAAAATGAGACAAAAATATTTAAAGCTTCCATAAACACTAGACTTTCTCTTTAGTCCTTTACAAAATATCTGCTGGCCTACAAACCACTCTTTCAGCTAAGATATATGATCAAATAAATACCTCAGAGCAATACATGATCTTGAGCCCTACAATATATGACCAGAAAGTCCTGGAAAACTGTTTCAAAATGTCAAGGTCTATAGATTCAGCCTTACTCCCTGTCATCGTGGTGTAGCAGGGGGTGTTGCTCTGGCCAGTATGTGCCTAGACAGAGCATGGTCTCTGAGCAGCTTCCACAAGCTCTGGGGCTTCTGGTCCCAATGGAAACAGCATTTCAGGAGAGGAGACTTGAATCCAACTGTTGCTCTCTTTCAAATGAAGCAAACAGGGGCTTTGTGTGGAATAAAGCTTCAGGGGGTACTCACTACTCTCCCCACTAAGCAGATAGTGCTCTGTCCCTAAAGAGAGATTCTGTTCATGTCAGTGCAGCAGCAGGAATGAGAACCTGGATCTGCACTACTTTGGATATTAATGTTTTGTTCTCTAGAGCTAGGAGAGGCTGCCCCTTATGGAACCAATGTAATTTTGAGACCAGAGACTTAAAGCAAACTCTACCTAGAGAAATCTAAGATGTGACACTTGTGGCAGTTTCAAAATTTCTGGCTCCTAACACCAACTTTTTGTAATTGTCAATGTCATATTATGACACATTTAACCAAAAGAAGTTTTCAAGAAACAGTCCTTTTGGGCATTTCTGAAAAATTCCCATTTGGAAAATAGACTCAGGTGAGCCAAGGGTCTTCTGATGTGGAAGTCTATTTGTCAACACTGCAGAATAAGACCTTTGGTTCCATCACAGTGATTTGTGACTCAGCCTTAGCTGTCCTTCAAACTATGTCTCCCATTAACACAAATCATACACTGAAGGAACATGGGTGTAAAGGCAGGGGATAGGACTCTTTGCTATTTACACAAAGAAGTCTTTGTATGTTAATGAGTAAATTTATAGTGTATAAACAGCAGAAAATGTTCAAGAGTTCACTTGATAGATTCTACCTGTTTACCTGTTTCACTTAAGCTGATAAAAGCATAGCACGTTACAGGACTTCTTCACCTTGACCTCCTTCCTCTTATCTTAAAATGTAACAGTGATGTCAGCTGGAAGAGTCACGGTGAGGTCCTCATAAATCAGTCTGGCACAAAATGAGGACTCAACCATCAGATCAACTTTGTAAGTAAATGACAACTAAGTATATAGGGAGTTTATTTTTGCAAAGGTCCAGTTAAAGCCATAAAGTCACTCTGAGATCCATCTGCCTTGCACTTCCTCTCAGAGTAAGAATTTAGGTGAATAGGAAATGCTGAATGTTAGTCAGCATATAGGTCTTTTGTAGCTATCTTTTCCAGAGGAATGAAGACTGGAATAGAATGGTGACAGACCTGGAATGGTTTCTGTATGACATGGTCCACAAAGTAGGAATCTAGTGTGTTTCCCTCAAAAGCAATGCTGATATAGGCATGTACCCCATAGCTAGTCAGATTTTCCATTGTGCCCTATAAAACAGTATGCCTTCAGAATGGCTTTCAAGCTTTTCTTTTTTTAATTCCAAAACTTCTTGCTCTCCATTCCCCACTAGTGGGTCAAACCCTACATTGGCAGACAATGTTCTACCTCTGACTTGCTGCTGTTTCACTTCTTCCCACAGCTGGTAGAGGGTGCTAGAGATTATGAATCCTTGTTCCAGGAGCACTTTCCTCAGCCTGAGCTATCTGTAGCTTTTTAGACTGTTCACAGGGAATATTTACTTGAGCCTCCAGTCCTTCCAGGTGAGCAGAAACATCTCTTTTGATCTTGCCATCTTGACGTGCAGTTTTCACTTGCTCCATCTCCTTCTCAGGCCTTCCTATGAAGGATTTCAGGAATCTAAATGTCCTCTTTTCTTCCTCATTCTGTACATAGATGAGTTTCCCACCACTTAAAGCTCATGACATCTTTTCTCTTCAGTTAAATTATGTCCCAAAGTCAGTACAACTGATGAATTTTGCTTTTTTCTGTGTGATGTTGGGAATGGAGCTCAGACTTTACATTTTTGCAATGAAATGCATTCTGAGTCCCCCTTTTATTTATTTTTTTATTCTTATTTTTTTGTGGAACCAGAGATTGAGCTCAGGCCCTTGTGCTTTCCAGGGAAGTGCTTATTCTACTGAGCTATCTCCCCAGCCACCCTCCCCTTTTATGTTTTATTTGAAATAGAACTTGTAAGTTTGCCTAGACTGGGTTCAAACTTGAAATCCTCTTGCCTTAGTCTCCGTATTGGTATGGCAGTCTTGCTACAATTTGAACATATTTCATGGTTTCTATGCAGACTTAGGTGTTATAAACAAAGGCAAGTCAAATTTATTTTCCTCAAATTGAGTTCTCTAAATTTTTCTTTGTCACTGAATTGTTTTGCATTCTAGAACAATCAAAAGTCACCTTTAGGAAAAAAATACATATGTGTGTATATATATAGATATATATAGATATATATATATATCTATACACACACACACACACACACACATACATATATACATACACGTACTCTCAAACATTTCAACTAGTTATAACTTTTGACCGAAATAACAACTTTAGTTTCACAGAGAAAATGGAAGACAGTGGAGGAGAAATGTCTATCATCCATATTCATCTTAGCAGATGAGCAAGGGTTATCAATATACCACAACATGGATTCTGCAGCCACAATTTCTTTAAGTAACAAAAATAAAGCGCTTCATTCTACAGCATATTGAAGCAAAAGCTAAAAATATATCACTTAACATTATGTCTATTTGCTAAATTTTTAAGTCAACCCTAATAGACATTATCTGACTATATGGATGTTTGTTAAATAGTGTGCTTTAATAATAATTGAAGTTTTCAAGTTTTATAGACATAGAAGAAATTATATTTAGTCTTGAAAACTATAAACCATAGCTTTTTAAAAAATTTTCAGTCATAATTTAATTGACTGAAAAACAAATATTCATTTTTCATAAACTTAGAACACTGTGAAATTAATATCATATTATTCATTTTAAAAGTTAGTATAAGACATAAAGGAGGTTCAATTAATTACAGTTGTCAGGTTAAATCATACATGAGGCTTATACAATATAAATAGAAATGTTCACATATGTTTAATACTGACAAATCAAAGAAATGATATATATCTTTTTTCTTAAAGCTAAACTACTAAATGGTTCAATTGCTGAAAAAAGTCATCATAATTGTATAACTTAAGTTTCTAAGCTGACAGTTTCTATGAGAAGAGGTTTTTTTGTTCTCATTTGTTTTATTTATTTATATGAATCAAGAGCAGTTAGCCTTCAAACTTAAGTTCTTTTATTTTCTGTTAATTTTGGATATATTCAACTTTTACTAGTGCTTATTTACTTTTATAAAACAATCAGAAACGTATTCCTTTTAAAGGATACAATAATTTATTCATACCATCCAGTGATTATGCGTTAGATTGCTAGAGCTACCATAACAAAAAAGTATAGTCTGTGGTTTAAACAATAGAAATTTACTTCCTACAATTTTTCAAGGACGAAAGCCCAAGGTTAAAGTAAGTTTGGATTTGTCCAAGGCCTCTCTTTGCTCCACAGAAGGCCATCTCCTCGTTGTGTCCTCACATTATTTTCTCTATGTAGCCACAAATTTCTTGTGTACATTCATTTTTCCTGCAAGTACATTCATCAAATGGGATATAGCTTCACCCTCAACACCTCAGTTTAATGAATCATTTTTCAAGATGTTATTTTCAGATATTGTTACATCATAAGGTACTGAGCACTAGGGCATCAACATATGAATTGTGGGGTAATTAATTCAGCATATAATTAATAAGGAAACATTTCACACACCAAAAGACAAATCCTTTTAAATTATAGCTATATAGGCTGACACACATTCATACAGAGGATATATAGTATTAATCTTATAGTGTCAGCCATTGTTAAAAATATACAATTATAGAAACCTATAAATTCAAATCTCAAAGAGCCCTTTTCTTTCTTAGTGAGAATATTTTCATTAATTTGAGGTTACAGATAGACAAAAATGATTCAAATACATTCTTTATTTTCTCTTACTCAATAGAAAATGAGTTACCATAAATTTAAACTATAAAACCAGTGTCCCAGTCATTGTGGCCATCAAAAGGAAATAAGTGCATGAACTCTAGGTAGTAACAAATATACAATATCACTAATGAGAAAGGAAAAAGATGAAGTAGAGCTGGTAGAGGTGAAGTTCTTTCTGAATCATTTTAAGAACCAGGAAAATAATGATCCCTGGGTTACAGTTCTTCAGATGAATTTTCGGGTAATTTAGTTGTTTGGATCTACCAAAGAAGCCCATTTAGGTATGAAAATAGCTATGTAAACTGTTAAAATACAATTTTCAATATGGTAAAATCATAACTGTCATGAAAATATGAAAGAACTTGATATCAAAAATTTATTCAACTCTTATGATGGAAAACTGAGAGCTGTGTTATTTGGTCCAAAGAATCTTAGGGAAGATTAGATAGATTGTTACATACTTTCATGCATACATACATGCATGTATACATTTCAACAACTTAGTAAAGAGGGTGTCTCAGTTACTTTTCTCTTGTTGCTAGGACAAATACCCAACACTCAAACTGAGGGAAGGAAAGGTTTATTTAGTTCACAGTTACTGGAGGTTTCAGTCCGTACTTGGCTGGCTCTAAGGCAGATTGGCACATGGTAGAGAACAGCAGTTCACGGTGGGGGAACAACACCAATGGCAACAGAGGGAGAGTCTGTCTCTCTGTCTCTCTTACATTACCTTCAAGCTATTGCTCCATGCTGGGGAGGGTGCACACACTCATAATCTCAGCAGTACTAAGACCCATAATGCCAGCCTTACTGAAACCCATAATGCCAGTGGATCATGAGTTAGACTCAAACTCTAGAAGTCCACACCCCGTGATTGTACAAGGTTTTGGGGAGACAACTAGATACAAACTATAACAGAGAGATTATAATAAGATTGTTATGCAATATCAAGCAGAAACACAGAAAGGACACCCAGAATTTGGAGCCAGATTTATTTACATTGACAGGTACTGATTGGGATAATTCTCAAAATATTAGGCCATAATTTCTGGGGTTATCTCCCTATTGGATAGAAATAACACATTTTGCTTCTGCACTGGAGGAAGCTAAACCCTTCCTCTATAGAGATTTAAGTAGCAAATATAATAGATCTGCATTGCACTAAAAGGATATTATCAATTTCTTTGACTGATTTCTCTCTCCCTCTCTCTGTCTCTCTCTCATTTTTGATTTCTCTTTGAAATGTATTTATTCCTTGCTTGCATGTACTTTCTGATTATTAAGAATTTGAAATGAAAATAGTCGTGTTTAATGCCTACATTGCTACAGGAAATACCTCCCTCCCTCTACTGTATCCTAAATCCATTTTTGAGATATATTTTTTATTCTTTATAGAGTAAGAAATCCTTCATACTTAATTTTTTAAGAAACATGCTTACATTATCTTAATTTTCATTAGGGACATGTTTATTTCCTACAAAAACTGAGAATAAAAATTTTCCCCAAAAAATATCAGCTGAAAAGTGTTGTAGATAAATTCTGCATTGTGTCTTTTTGTTAAAATTCCATTTTCATTGAACTAGATCAGAAGTGTTTGGGCCAGCCAAATAGCTCAGCAGATTAAAGCACCTGCAAGCAGGCACAGAGGTAGGAGGTACAATCCCCAATCCTGCTGTGTCGGCCCTACCCCCATGGTGTGCTGACATGGCAATTGAGACTATGTGTAGTGGCACGCACCTGTAATCTCAGCTCTTGGGAGGCTATAAGCAGGTGGATCACTATGAGTCCGATCTAGTAGTGAGACCCTGAGCACTCTGTAGACCCTTCCGTAAAATGCAAAAAAAAAAAAAAAAAAAAAAAGTCTTCATGGGTCTTTGCTCACTTTTTTCAGGATATGAAGTATGGGCACCAATCAATCCCAAAGTTATCTCTAATTTCACAGCCTTTGTAATTGGTATGAATGGATATACCAACTAAGAGGAAATACTCAGTATCCAGTAGGTGCAGGAGTGTTTCAAGCTAATCAATGAGATGCATTGTGGTTTGAATTTGTCAAGGAATGATACCATCATTTTGTATGTTTTCAACACAATTTTGCAAACTAGGCTTCCAAACTTTTAGATGTATTTTTAAGCCTTTTTGTTTATTTGTGTTATTTCCAGGAAAGAGCAGATTGTGTCACTATATCGCTGTAGTTTAATACATTATAAGTGAGTATGCCTGCCACTGAGACACCAGCCATTTTCTTACTCATGACTCCTTGGTGGCCAAAGCAAATTGTGCCTATCTGGCCAGCAAATCCTTACCGTGTCTGTGCCCTGCCTTGTAGGCTGTAGAACACTAGATATCAAATATATGCCAGGAAAGTATTTCTAAAGAGCAAATGTTTCTTCTCACTGCTACTTAGATTAAAATAATGGCCCAAAAGAGCTGTCTCCCTATACTATATTTTAACTTAGTTGTTTCACAGTTGCTCCCCATAACTGTGATTTATGTAATATGTATGTATGTATGTATGTGTGTATGTATGTATGTCTTTTTGAGAGTTTCATTATGTACTTCAGGCTGGCCTTAAACTCACTTGAAACCCAAGCTTGTCTCAAACTTGCAGTAATCTTCCTGCCTCAGCCTCCAGAATGCTGGGATTATAAATATTCACCACCATAACTGGCCTAATTGAAAATTATTGTTAAATTAATAGTACATTATATTCATGCATTGTGTTCAAAGTCTTTGGAGATTGGAGGAAATCTATAACTCCAGCGAAGACAGAATGTAAACATCTCTCTAGGGAGTAATATCTAATTTGGTTTGACTAATTAGTTCATTATCTTTCTTTTCCTGAGAATATATGAAAAGAGGGACTTGGGGGCCAGTCAAAAATTAAGTACTCTTCTTATAAATAAGATAATATCATACAAAAATAGGCATATTAGTTCTGTGCACTTTACAGAACTTTAGCAGAGTTGTTTTTGAAAGTGTTTAACAATGATAGATAATTCAGACAGCCTACACACTACATTTCAGAGTCCTATTTAATATGTATATGTATTATTCATACTTCAAGTTGATAGATGAATTAAAATTTCAATGAAAAGATACTTTTTGAAGCTTTCTTACTCCTATTTAAAGATTTTTTTTTTTTTATCTTGAACTCGAGGAACCTTTATTTATTTATTTATTTATTTATTTTTGGCTAGCTAAGAGAACACATGGAAGGGTTGTCCTTTTTATGTCCTTCGCTGTACTCAGATAGCTCCTTATTAACCCCTTAGAATTTGTGACTGTAATCCAACTTCTTGGTTCCAAATATAAAAATTTATATCCCCTCATGACCTTCCAGCAACAGCAGAATGTGATTTTGTAAGACATTAGCATAATGGAACCTTTTCAAGAATATGATAAATTGAGCCTGTCTCAGAAATCAGAACATACACTGGTAATTTATTGCTTTCATTGCTATGTGGAGGACCCCATTCATATCCTATGCTTTTAACTCTGATGAGAAGCTGCCTAGAAGTTTTCAAGATTCACTGAGAAAATGTTTCTTGCTAATGGAACTAGCTGTACAGCACACTGAGGAAAGAGTCAAGTTTACATGGCATAATTATTTCTCATAAACATATTTAATTACCTTATTGTTTTTAGGGTTCTTTGATATAAATTGGAACTGATTGTAATTCCATGGTGTGTTGAGAACAGAGAAGAGATGCCTGCCTGGAGAGCTAAAGCATGCAGCAGGTGATGCTGAACATAAGCTCCTTTCTCTATATGCAATTTGAAATCTTTTCACAAATAAGTGGTAATGTTATATGTGAATGTTTTTCAATTCAGCAAGCTGTTATGAATATATTACCAGGAAACACTTCTGCGTGAATTAATAGTTGATTTTTATTTAAGAAAATTTTATGTCAGGAGGTAACTCATTTCTAAATACTGTTAAGTGAAAAACATCAGGAAGATTTCACATGGGACAGATCTGATTAGAAAGTAAAGAAATGTTGAACTCATAGCATTTTTATTCTGGTCCCCAGAGGATGCTTTTAGGTATTGTACTACAAAGGGAGTTCAAGTCCAACCTTGAGTGAAACCTTTTCTTATAAAGACAGTAGTTCTACAAAACACTGTACATGGTTTCAAGGTAAGTCCCAAGAGGATTTAACTGAGCTTGTAAGATACAAAAGTTACATGTTTTGTTATACAGGTTTTGCTTTAACTTGGCCTTAACCACCTAGCAGAAAAGTTTTACCACAAGGCGTAAAAAGTAAAGCTAGAGTAGTATGCTGAGCTGTAAAAGGCTAAAATCAATAGCTTCCAACATTGCCAGTTCTGCCAGTAACCCACTATGATTATAGAATAGTGAACTATGTATATTACTACTTTCCCTTAGTTCAATGAGAAGAAATTATTGTACCAATAGTGATTAGAAAAATTATCATCTTTACATCCTGTGCTCTAAATATCTACCATGAGGACAATAATATGCATTATATCGTTTTTTTTGGGGAATGTACTACTAAAGCGTTTTGAAATTTTCTCATTGTTATTGCTTATGAAAAGTAATAAAAAATTAAAAATAAATAAATAGCCTAAAAAAAGTATTCTTCTATTTTGGCCTTATCATGTGAACCAAAATGTGAACTTGCCTTTAGAAGAAAACAGACAAGGACATGATTCCTTCCCTATGAATAAGGAGGTAGATGGCCAAAATGATTTTTCTAAAGCATTACTTTTTGTAAGATAGTGTTGTGTCTACTTTCTTCAGTTAACATTGCTACATTTGTTGACACACTGGATTCTGCTTTGCTTTAGGTACCTCTACCTAGCCTCATTTTTTTTCTTTTAATAGAAATATCTTGATATCAATGGGTAACACTGACACATGGAGCATTCATTAATTCTTCTGAAGTTTTTCCAAGTGATGAAAATCACCTTAAAATTTAAAACATTGGTGCCAATCCATGAATGAAACTGTAAAATCTTTGATGATCTGTTCTGTAGCACCATTTATACTTCTAGATGTCATTTGCACAATACTCTAAAATATTCATTGAACAAAAAAAGTGGTTATATATATTTATCTATTATTTATTTATTTGTTTATTCATTTATTTATTTATGGAACTGGGGATTGAACTCTGGCCCTTGCACTTGCCAGGCAAATGCTTATTTTACTGAGCTATCTCCCCAGCCCCACTATCTTTTATATAACTCAGTAATTGATGAAAATAAATATATTTCCAATAGTTTCCTTTTTCTTGATAATTTAGTTTTTCCTCTGACTCCTGATTTTCTCAGAACTCAAGAATGTTCTCCCTCTGACTCCTTAAAATAAATCTCATTACAGCTTGTGTCTACATCTCCACCAGAGCTGCATGTGGCTTTTCAGGGGTGGCTGAATCTAGAGTGTGTGATACTGGAATTAAGGGTGTGTGACCAGTTCACTGATTGGTTTGGTACTGACCTCATCCCAGCAGCCTAGATAGAGTATGAAAAAGGCTGAAAGAAACTTTAAGGTTGCTTGTATCTTTTGCTGTCTTCTATCACCATGAACAGTTCCATCTCTACCATGTGCCACTCTCCTTCTGAGCAAGCAGATTATGGACTGAAACCTGTACAAACTGAGTTAAATAAATCTTTCACCCCTTAACTTTAGGCATTGGATATTTTTCTTAGCAATGAGATAATTGAGATAATAAATACTTCTACATTCAAACATGCTTATAAAGGAGATCAACAAAATGAAGTAGGCTAGCTTGCAAGTACAAATGTTAGTATGAATTTTTGTTTGTTCGCTTTTTGTGTAACTGGGGGTTGAATCCCAGTCTCGTGCCTGCTGAGAAGGTTCTGTATCATTGAATTACATTCCCAGGCTTCACTATATATTTATTCTTTTTGAGGTTAAATACTTTAAATTTTTGGGGGGGGGTGGTCACTGAAGTTAACAAAAGAGAACTATCTAGAGAGGGAGTGCTTCTTTGTTTCATTGCACCAAGGCCTGGGCATCTCCTTGTCTATTAACCTATAGCTATTCTCAAGGTCTTCAGAAGTGAACAACCCACTAAGAAGCACAGCCTCTGTGTGCATTCTCTCTCCTCTTTTACTAATGAGCTGCTGTACTAAGGATCCTCAGAAGTGAAGCCACTTATTAAGGAGTCCACCCTCTGGCTGCCACAACTTTGAGCCTTAAATTCAATCTTTAACACTGTATTATTTTTCTAGTTTTACATAAGTATAGATATCTGAATCCTAGTTAAGGATATTTGATATATCACTGGGCTGTTCCTTTACAAAATTTGCTGAAGGTGAAAAGGAAGTATTAAATTAAGATTAGAGGTGCTAGAATATTAACCTAAATAGTATATGACAGTATAAAATTAAGAAAATATGGGTTAGTTGTGGGCTTTCTTTCTAAAGTATTAAAAGGATGGTAGGACATAGTACCTGTAGGAAAATATGAGAACAGAAGAAACAAGAGATTAACAGAGGATTGTGTACAGAGGATCTGTAGAAGAGGCAATGCCTTACTGCACTCCAAACCTGGAGGTGTTGCCTCCTGGAAAGGTCTCATTGAGCTGTAGAAATTTCTCTGACCCTCAGCCAAGATGGGACTATGACAATGGTGGGAAGGGTCTTAGGAGCCCTGGAGTTTGGGCATTAGAAGTAGGGTTTGGCTTGTCTCTGGAGAATTCTGAGCAGCTTTTAATACAGGAAAGGAAGAAGGACAAGAATGCATTTTTATCTGTATAAATTTCTTCCACTACACATTCTCTAACAAACCTTTGGCCTTAATATCCATAAAGCCAATTTATTTGGGGGTGGTAGTTCTGAACAGATTATTAAATTAAACAGAAACTAAGATATGGGAATCTTGAGTTTATCTTATATTTTTAGATTTCTTGTCTTAAGACATCTAAATTTGTAGGATAATGATTGGATAAAATTTTAGCCAAAGAAACCAAAGAAAAACATTTGAACAGCTGTTGAGGGCCTCAGCATGAGCCGCTCCCAAAAGATGGCGCCGGCTTCCCGCTTCCAGGTCGTCCTGCTGCGAAAAACAACTTAGCTCTAATCTGCTTTTGCCTGGCAACCGATGTAGTAACCAATCAGATTTGACTGTGCGAGCGATGGTGATTGGTGGGCGAAGTGCTATATATGAGGGAAGCGCGGGCTGGAGGAGGAGAAGAGGCAGAGATGTAAAGGGTGGAGGATCTTGTTAGATCCTGGCTGCTGTACCGAATAAACGTTTACAAGCTTAAGTCCGGCGT
>PVJA010001448.1:95525-113244 GCA_004027025.1 Myocastor coypus | reverse complement strand
ACAGCCATTTTAATTGGTGTTCTCCCACCCATGTACCTGCTCACTTTATCTGGTACTGTACTAGTGTGTCGCCCTGAGGTTCACATGAAGGTGGAATCCTGCAGTGGCTTCTGCTCTTGTCCTGCATTGTTTCTTGGGAAGTCTTCTTTACAAAGACTAGGCATTTCCCTTTTCTTGGATTCTTCTGACTGTAGTCTGGGTTAAAGGATTTGAGGCCACTTGACTACTAACATTCATTGTAACTGAGGTATGGGCAGATGCTAGATCTGCTTTCTGTAGCTTTTCCAGGCCTGGGCTTGGTACTCAGCCATGCTGGGCCTCCATTTTCATCATCTTTTATGGAATATGGTTGATAGGATTTCTATGAAAATGTAATGAATTTTTTAAAAAAATCCCGCAAATTAAAATCAGAAAACATAGATGATATAGAAATTAAATCCAGAGATCTAAGTGCCACCCAAAGTCATTATAAATGGCTTCTCCAGCAGTTTTCCATGAGCCAGGAGGCCACTGTGAATGGCAAATGTGTCCAGTACATAGTATCAACCTCTGGTCCTATTCCAACTGTTTTGCTATCTAAATGGCCAATTTCTAGCACCTCAACCCTTCATGTGGCTGTGGATACTAGAAGACATTTTAGAGCAGTGGTTCTCAACCCTTCTAATGCCATGACCCCACAATGCAGTTCCTCATGTTGTGATGACCCTAAACCAAAACATAATTTTGATGTCTACTTCAAAACTGTAATTTTGCTACAGTTATGATTCGTAATGGCTTTAGGTGACCCCTGTGTTTTGGCCGTTCAACCCCTACTGGGGTTGCGATCCACAGGTTGAGAACCATTGTTTTAGAGCTTACACTTTGGAAAAGGCCTCCATATTACCGTACAAGTGCCACTCTTATTCAACTAATGGTACGTGACTCAGTATGGGAAATTTATTTTTAATTATCTTGGTATGTATACTGTCTTCTTGTTTCCCAAACCAACCACCAAAACAACAGTTATTGATCAGAACCAATAATGTAAGGGTGGCCAAAAACCTATCTGGACTATGACCAGATAATCATCTAAATCATCTAAATTTATGATGACGCACCTTCATGGTCACATAAACTCTCTATATACTTTAAAATAATTTTGCATGCATTTCAAAATTATTTTGTAACCCTTACCAATACCCTTTAAAATACTTTTCTGCTCACTTGCTGAGGGTTGAAGTGCTACTACTTAAAAATTCCCTAAGTAATCTTTGCTTCCCAAGGCAAAATAAAAAAGATATAGAACACTAACTCTTAGCATCTTCCCACCTTTATTATCTCTGTCCAGAGCCATGTTTAATCCTAACAATGTTTGTTCTGGAGAGATGTTCCATGCTGAGCAAACTATCTAAGATCATGGAGGGAACAGAAGAACAGACTTAGGAACAGCACACAAAATTATTCTAACCACTTAAAAAAGCATTTCCTATAAATACTGTCAATTAAAAAAAAAAGTTCCGGCTTGGTAAGAAAAGGCATTGTTAGAAAGGGCTCATGATGCATTGTGACCATAAGGTCTGAAAGTGTTCCAAGATCTGGCACAAAAGAGTATCTTTTATGGAATATTCCAAACTAAGCTAGACAAAACCTTGTGTAAGGAAGTGAGATTAAAGAGACCTATTGCAAGGCCACAGATGGCTCAGTGAGTAGCCTTAGTGTTATCCTCAGGCTGGGATAAAGGTGGATCAAGGTTTGGGTCCCAGAAGGAGAAGAGGCATGCAACCAGGTTTGCATGAGCACTTCTTCTGAGGGATCAGTGGAAACATGCAGTTAACCTAATCATTAGAAAGTTAAAGAATAGGAATTTTGAGGGTCTGAGCCTGGCCTCTTCCTGAATTGTAGAGGGACCTAAGTTGCTCCTTTCTCAGTCATTGGGAAAGAGCAACTTGTTACAGCCAGATGTTTTCCAGAAACCAGAACAACAAAATTCCTTTAGTTTTTACTGTTTTTCAGGAGCTAGGAAGCAGATAAGGTCAACCTTGTCAATATGTATTCTTTACATGTTGACTTCATGGAGTGCCATCATATATAATTTGTCCATTGTATCAGAATGAATGGACATGACTTATGTTTCTTTATGGGAGTGTTGCCAACCACAGAGGCATTCTGACAATGGTAAGTATTTTCACTGGATACAAATGTTACTTGGCTAAACAAATAATATTAAGCAGTCTAAAAGTTGTACACCTGGGGACACATTCATATTTCTAACTCATCCCTTATAGTCAAATTTTTAAAAGTGAATAAAATTTGTTTTGAAAAATCTGTTGCAAAAAAAAGAAAAAAAGAAAAAAGAAAAATCTGTTGCTACTATGTTCCCAATGTAAGGAATATAAATATTTGAAGTAATGATATCTTCTATAGCTTGACTTTAAGTTTCCACATTATTTATGTAAATCAAAATATCACTTTGTAACTCATAAGAATATACAATTATAAGTTGTCAATGTATCATCAAAAAGGATCTGTAGAGGGGAAAAAATTCTGGAAGAGAATTTTGAAGTATTTTTTTTTTTAATGTATTTGGTTATTACAGAATCTCACTATGCAGCTTGGAGTAAGTGATTCTTCTGTTTTCAGCCTTCCCAGAAGTGGCATTGCAGGCATGCACCATTATGCCCCGAATCTAGCCAGGTGGACCCTGTGGTTCGCTCAGCCTGCCCTTGAGTGGGGATGGCAGAGCATGTGATGAGGGGGATCAAACTGTGGTCCCTGAGCTTGTCTAAGCTAGCCTAAGCAGACACTGTAGTCCGCTGAGCTATCTTACCTGCCCTTTGAAGTACATGTTGTTTTTTTTCATATTTTAAATCTGCCAAATGACAAATAGTCTTTAAGCCACTGCCTCAGCTGTTGTCTTACACATCACAAAAATAGCATACTTATTGCTTCATAAAATTTTTCATAGCTGGGTGTGGTGGCACACGCCTGTAATCCCAGCACTCAGGAGGCTGAGGCAGGAGGATCGGTGAGAGTTCGAGACCAGCCTGGGCTATAAAAGTGAGCTCAAGGCCAGCCTGAACTGTACAGCGAGACCCTGTCTCAAAAAAACAAAACAAAAAAAAATTTTTCATAAAATCCTACTGGTAAAGAAGTGGCTGTCAGAAATTTCTCAGTAATATTCCCAAGTTGCTGAACTGCACTTACATCTAGGAAGAATGTGATCATTTACTCAAGAGTCAATTTTCAGATAAGAAAACCTGTGTCATATCATGCCAGCACAAGTGTCCCCAAGGCTCTGTTGTAGTGCTGAATAATTCCAACAGGACAGTGTTGTATTACCTGGTGTAGCCATTATACACCATTTCCCCTTTGGTAAATCTTTTCAATGAAAAGAAATGAATTAAATCTTTCCAAGGATCCAATAAATTCAATTGGATCAAAATTCAAAATTCTATACCTAGATGAGTACAGAGCTGCCATTTGCTTTGGGTCTTATTCTGGACCCCTGAAGGACATTCAGAATGCCAGGTGTGTCTCCCTGGAATTCAAAGCATTCTCATCTGCTCACTCTCTAGCACCTCTATTTTACATCCATCGCTTCTGGTTCCCCTCATACTGAGGTCCAGCATCACCTCTAGGAGCATCTCTTTTTCTTTCACAGAGCTTGCCATGACTGTATATTTGCACTTGTAATGAACCCTTTAGTATATATAATACGGGTTGTGTGTTGTTCATGTTTGTGAGTATGTGCAAGTTATCTGGCACTTAGCATTTTATCAAGAAATATTTTTCATTATGTGAATAAATTAAAGGTATTGAACATTATAGGCAAAATTTTGAGAAAATTTTGTATCCAGTTCATGCAAACAATTGTTTTTCTCCTTGAAACAGAGAATACATTTAAAAGACAATATTTCTTATAGAACAAGAATCATTTTAATAGCTGTGCTGTGTTTCCATTTTGTTAACATAGTTTGTTGAGTCAATTTCACACAGACCATTAGTTTTTGCCCAAGTTTTAGGTTTTATAGCAGTGTGCCAGAAGCATCTTGTATTCATGCTATTGATCATTTATATTCTTTGTGTAAGTTACTTGAAATGGAGTTACTGGAGTTGTGTTTAATGAGTTATGAGTCAACTGAATTAATATTCAAATTTTCTCATGAGAATTCTACAAAATTTTTGATTATACAAATTACTCTAGGGGCTGGAGAGATAGCTCCAAGGCACAAGTGCCTGCTGGGCAAGTGCAAGGTCTTGCGTTCGAACCCTGGTCCCACCAAAAAAAAAAAAAAAATTACTCTACTTTGTGTTAGAAACTCTGGAATTTCTGATATCAAGTAAGATTTGTGGAAAGCTACGTTTTTATTTAATCCTTTCTGATTATTTTTTTAAAAATAATTCTTCATAAAGGAAGCTCAGTACTTAGCATTGATTACTCTCAGAAAACTCTAGGAATGTGATAACATGTCAAACATCATGAAGTAAACATTCTACTTGAATCATGTCCTATACTTTGATCTTAGGCAACTTCACTCCAAAAAAATATTTGTAGATTTGCTAATTGTTTTGTAATAGGGAATATGTGGTCTCAGATGATGAACAATAATTCTTAAACTAGGTTATCCCTGTAAATTTACTCTGAAGAAGGCATTCCAAGCATAGATAAAGGAAGTGTTAGGAGTCCTAGTCTTCAAAGAGTTGGAGTGATGACTTGGGCATTGGCACACACTCCCAGGATACCATTGAAGGACAGTATAATCCTAGCATGTGGATAGATGGGACAATGAAAAGCAAAGAATGAGCCATTTTAGAGAAAAATTGAGTGACTAATAAATGTAGTTTGTAGGTAAATAAAGAGATGGACATGGTGGTCTGGTTTTGAGGCAGATTTGATCTGCTTGGCTTGGTCTTAGTAGTCTGGATATAGAAGCAAGATTCACAGCAGTTCTTCATAGGCTTTGGGGATTAGTAGACCTCAGACCTATCAATGAAGAGTGAAAGTTTCTTGAGAACTGGAAAGTTTTATTTTCTTTTTCCTTTTTTCTCCCCTTCCTTCCTTCCTTCCTTCCTTCCTTCCTTCCTTCCTTCCTTCCTCCCCTCTCTCCCACCTTCCCTCTCCCTTTCTCTTCCCTACCTTTCCTCTCCTTTGCTTTCTTCTTCCTCATTCTTCCTCTCTCATTTCCTTCTTCCTCCTCTTCTTCCTTTTCCTTACTTTCCTTCCTTCTTTTTCACATACTGGAGGTTCAATTCTGGCATCACTAAGCTATACCCCCTGCTTTTATATATTAATTTTTAAATTCTGAGCCTTTAAAAATGTTTTTTTTTTTTTTATGTGATAGCAAGCTCAGCCTACTCTGGGGGTGGGGATGGCACAGCATGTGTTTCTGGGGATCCAACTGTGGTCCCTGTGGTTGCCTAAGCTTGCCTATGCAGATGCTTTGGACTGTTGAGCCATCTCACTGACCCCTAAATTCTGAGTCTTGCTAAGTTGTCCCAGTTGGCCTTGAAATCCCATCCTAGCCTTTCAAGTAACTGGGATTACTGATATGTGTCAGTGTTCCCTGAGATGGTAAAGATTTCTGCCTACAATTGTAGCCTCAGCATCCTGTCCATACCTCCTTTGGTCTACAGAAACCATCCAGTGGATTTTTGATGAAAGACAGAATGCATGCCATCTTTAAAATTAGCTCAGGAGTTCCCTCTTTAAACAAACTATAATTTAGAGAATAGTGCTGTGACTTAGAAGCAGTAAAGGGGAAAGAAGAGGTAAGAGAGGAGTTTGTTCATAAAGCAATCACATAGGCCTAATCATGAGTCAGATCACATAAACTTTATGTACATTTGTTCTTAAAATCCAGCACATGGAGTTTTACCTCCTAATTGTCTTCCAACAAGAAAAACAAAGCATCCTCTTCTCTCTAGGAGGACTTCGAAGTCTTACAGAGGTTTCAAAATAATGATCACACAGGATCTATATTCCCTCTGTAGTATCTAATCTTAAGTTTTTTTCTCTCATAAAGTAGCGAATAAAACTATCATCTATATTCCTAAAAAATTATAAAAATAAATGCACTTTTTGCCTTTAAAGTAAGTATTATTTTCTAAGTATAATAGTGAAATGTTAGCCAGTATTAGTGAATAACATTTCTGTAGGCATTAAAAGTGCTTTTAAAGCATCTGTCCTTTGAGACTTAATATTGAAATAATATGATATACATCTTTTGCAGTGCTTACATGTCTTTCTGTTCATTGGTGTTACTGTACTATTCTTATAAAGGTTTTCTGTTACAGTCTCCCTATAGTGAGAAATTATTATATTGCTGTATCAATATTTTGTGAAGAGAGATAGGTGTTCTTAGTGTCTATGGAGATATTTATGTAGAAATAAAGCAGACTTTCATGCTCATATGTATTTTCCCTTTTTTGGATTAACATTATTTTTTTAACACCCAAACATAGGTTTTAAACGTAAGCTCTGCCATTGATCTCTGTGTTAATGAGCTGTCACTTTTCCAGTTGGAATTTTCAGATATTCTCCAAAGACTACAGTTTACAAACCATATTTTGTACAGATGCCAGCATAGAAAAGCTCCTATAATTTGAATTAAGAAGAGGTCTTAGTAGGATATTTTTCTTCCTGATTAAGGCTGCTACAAACACTGACAAACCTGTCCAAATACTTGTGATTTGGAGACCTCGAATAAAGTCACAGCAGACAGAAAGAAATCACACAAAGCCTTTTGCTAGTATTGAAAAGTTTGAAGTGACTGGCCTAATCTCAACCTCCAAGCAAATTGATGATCTCATACCAAATGACTGCTTTATTTTATGCTTATGTTCAGGGAACCAAAAGGAAAAACAGTTAATCTGACACTTCTGAGGAAAGGGATCACTTTTCTCAGGCATCTCGGTGGCCTCTCAATAAACTGAGCAATATTTAATGAGGAAGAATGGATAGAGTCCTCAGGAGCAGGAAGTGAGCAGCACAGGGTGCTCACAAAGCTCCTATTCATCTTTACTCCCAAGGACAGCAGTCCAAGCACAACTCAGGGACAGTGGCCTGGTACAGGAAGGGAGTCTCTCACAGGTAAGTATGAAGCCTGGAACAGTCATTATGAGTCAGCGAAAGTTCTAGGATCTAGGGTCAGGACAGGCTAACCAAGGTGGAGGAATTTTTAGATCAACTAAATCCAGAAGGAGCCACTCACATCGTGTGCCTTTCTCAATGCCCTAAGTTCAAGGTTCCTCCTCTTTTCTGGAAAAGTGACAGCTTGTTCTGCAACCACAGTGTTAATATTCTTTAGACCATGTAGCCCATGCTGGTCTTGAACTCGTGAATTGACTATTTCCCCTGCTTCTCAAGTGCTGGGATTACAGGAGTACACCACCACACCCAGCAAGACTTGCATTACTTTTGTATTAATATGTTAACGTGTAGTTCCAAAAAAGCAAATTTGTAATTTAAATGGCTGCTTTTTCAGGAAGAAAAGGAAAGAAATATTCTTTACTAAGGCTAAGAATACACTCTGTGAAGATTAAAGTTATGAATCAGTCAAGGGAATAGACACCTTCTCTTCTCCACAGACCTCTGTGGGACTGAAGGTGACACGGAGACTGTTGTCGCATGAACACAACAACCTCATTCGAGCTCTGACTCATACATGATGTGGAGCCAGAGAAATTATACAGCACTTGGCAATTTGTGCAGACAAATTCCGTTTTCTTTTCCCCTATCTTATTTGGGAAAGGTTGCCTTAGTCTATTCATGCTTCTGTCTCTGGAATATATTTAATCATTTGGAAAAATGTTTACAGTGATTACATTATATTCTCTTACTTTTAAGTGAACAGGTAAGACCTTAATTTAATAAGACTAAATCTTTGACATGTTTCATATTAATTGATTTGATGGACTGCTACACAAGGGTAATTTTTTTAGGAGCCTATTTTGTGCGTGGGTGTTATTTTCCCAACTGATCTAAAAATAGTGACAGTCAGCCCTTCTGGATATATATAAAAGACTGCTGTTATAGTTTGCTCTGAATTTCCAGGAATCACTCCCATTCTGTATAACTTTCATATAGGTTTAGACACAAAATCGAGGGCCTCATTTTCAAAGACTACAAGTATCTTATACTTTCTTCATACTGGGATAAAATATCTCATATCCACAAGTTAAAGGAGAATTATTTTGACTTACAGTTTGAGAAGTTTCAGTCCATAGTCACTTCCATGGAAGGGTGCCATAGTAAAAAGTCAGAAGAGAAGCAGTTGCTGGTGGGAAAAAGCAGAGAGGGATTAAAAGAGGAGAAAGGATATATATGACATCACTCCAGGTCACACATACAGTGGTCTACAACTATCACCAGGTCTTACCCAGCTATAAATCAGTCAGTGGACCCATCCAAGATTAAACATGCTTGATCCAGAATCACACACCCATGTTCCAGTTACTTCCTCAGACCCCACCTAGGAGTGCATAAGTCTTGAGCTATCATTTCAAATGAAAAACACAGCACTGCTGAATTCTTTAAGTATGCCCCCCGACTTAAGTACACTTATCTGTTAAGGCATAACTTTACCTTAGAATTTTTTTTTTTTAATGTTCATTTACAACAGAGGTATTCTTTTATTTTAAAGGGGAAACAAAAACAATAAGAACAAAGAAAAACAAAGCACTATAAGTCAATAAAAGCAGTACAGAATTTCAATACAAGAACAGGATATACACAGTGATTGTGATATTACATATTTCTATCATCAAAATTGTTGCTTCGACTACCATATGTAGGCATGTAAGACTGACCAAATAGTTTTTTGTTTGCTTATTTGTGGTACTGGGGAATGAACACAGGATATTGCACTTGCCAGGCAAGTGCTTATTCTACTGAGCTATCTCCCTGGCTTGTTCAAAGAGTTAAAACATTAACTTTTCTTTTCCATGAACCTAGATGTTTTCTCCTCCTTTTCATTACTTATTTTTTGTATTTTAGGGGAGGGTCTACAAGGTGTTTAGGATCTCATTACTGGATCAGACTTGTAGTGATCCACCTGTTTACAGTATCACAAGAGCTGAGATTTCAGGCAGGCACCAACCCACCCAGTCTCAGTTGCCATCTAAGCACACCCCAGGGGTGGGACCAGCAGAGCATGCCTGCGAATCAAACTCCCAGCCTCTGTGCCTGCTTGCAGGTGCAGTAATCTTGTCTTTTTTATTTTTTAAAGTTTATAAAAATAAGGGTCAGCCAGATAGGTCAGTGTACTAAAGCATGTGCTTAGGCAGAGCGTAGCGGCCAGTAAGATCCCTGGCACCAAAAGCCATGCTGGCCCTTCCACTGGGGTACAGAAAGAATGATTGAGACTGGGCATGGTGGCCTGTAATCCTATCTCTTGGGAGGCTATAAACAGGTGAATCTTTATGATTCTGCTCTACCTAATAAGACCCTGAAGACCTTGTAATAAATACATAAAAAAGAGTATAAAAATAATATATGACATATTAGAAATAATATACCTTCAAAAAGAAAAAAAAAAAAAAAGATTTGACCCAGAGCCCAGGCCTGGCATATGAGTGTGATGACCCAGCACCCTCCCAGTCCTCATTTAACCTAGAACCCAGGACTGACATGTGAGTGAGACGGCCAGGGACCTACCTGACACAGACTACAGGAACTGCATGTGAATGAGATGACCTAGAGTCCACTGGATCATCATTCAACTCAGAGCCCAGGCCAGGCCTGTCTGAAGTAGAACCTTGCAGCAGAACTCCCTGTAGAGAGGAGAGAGGCAAGCCCCACCCAGCTGATCCAGGAGCAGAACATCTTCCCAGAGTGGCACAGTAGGTATGCATCCAAGGGCCGCAGCACGAAAAAGTGGAGTACAGCAGCCAGACCAAAGTCATATCCACTTGGATGAGTTTGAACTTTGTAGATCTGAACCTGGTGCTTTTACCTGGACCTGGTAAAAATTTTACCAAAGCTCTACACCAAAGGTCAGAAGACAGACCTATACAAAATGACAAAGATAAGGAGCAAAATGTATTCTCAGGCCACAGAACACCCAGAACAAATGCAGAAGACAACAGCATAGAAGAAATTTGAAATCACACACCTGAAATCTCTGAGATGATAGCATCTGAAGAGACAGTATAGAGCAAATCAGATCAGAAATAATTGTTGAAGTAAATAGATAAAAGATAACTATAATGAAAGAAGTATTGAATGCTCCTAAAGAGGACATAAACAAAAAACTAGAGGAGGACAGAAAAATTGTGGAATCCATGAATTAACAATATAGGAAATAAATAGAGTGCATGAAACAGATTCAAAGTACTATACAGGAAGTTAAAACCTCAATCACAAGCTGGCAAAACTGTTTCAATGAAAGAGAAAATATACTTTCAGACCTTGAAGACACCTTTGCAGCTAGTGAAAAAGTAAGAAAAGATCTCTTAGAAACAACCAAGATGCCCGAAAAAATAATTCAACATCTGTGAGATGATGCAAAGTTAACGTGAGGCTACTAGGAATCAATGAGAAAGGAGTCAATATAAATGATATAAAAACGATATGGACAGAAGCAATAGCAGAAAACTTCCCAAATATGGGGAAACAATCTGACATTCAGTAACTGAAGCATATAGAGCGCCAAATAACATCAACCCAATTAAAACTACACACAGACACATAATAATAAAGATCCCAGAAATTGAGCACAGGAGCAGTATACTAAAAGCCCCTAGAGAAAGGAAACAGATCACATTTAAAGGAAAACCCATCAGAATAATGGCACATTTGTCTTTACAAAACATCAAGTCAAGAAGAGCATGGGACAAAGTACTTCAAGTCTTCCAAGAAAACAATTCCAGTCCAGATTTCTATACCCTTCAAAACTCTATTTCAAGTTTAATGGAGAAGTGAAATACTTCCATGACAGAGAACAGCTAAAGAATTTCATGATAACAAACTAAACCCTACACAGACTACTAAAAGATATCATAAGGAAGTGTCTAAATGACTACAACTCCATGAAAGAAAATGGAAAGAACCGACCAAGTAGGGTAAATAATAAAATATAGAATAAGAGATATACGAAAGCAATCTTTCAATTATTCTTTTATATACAACAGCAAAATATTACCATCAGCAGACATTACAAATGGATTTCTCCTGCATCCTATAGGTCATGTTTCTTTCTGGATCTACAGGGTGGATATCAAAGAAATAGCAGTAGCTTAGTCACACAAGTGACACCTGGCCACCAGTAAGCGTCATGGAAACTATCTATGTCCACAACATACTAGAACTTTGTGCAATATCCTATCCCCAAACTGTCAGAAGTGCTGGTCCTATGTTTCCTATTCCTGTATTTATGGTATGTTTTATTCTTAGTAATTGTTTACTATCATGAAAACTTTTCCATATTTGAATTTGTTTTGAAATATTTAATTTTGAATTGATTTTAATTATTTTTCTGAATATTGTTTAATTTTTGTTTTAAGATTTATACTATATCTTTGATTTGCAATTTACTTGTAAGACATGATATGATATTTTTTCCTAATATTAGAAACTTTAAAAGTATATGTCTATTTTCCATTCACTTTATATTACATCTTCCTTGTTTTTTACATACAAATTGGTCACTTTTCTCTCTGTCTTTCAGTCTTTTGATTTAATTAATCTAGTCTCTAACACACTTACTCTTTTTTTTCTAATGTGGAATAAGCTATTTAATTTTGTTTTCCATATATATGTGTGTATATATACATATATACATGCGTTAATGGTTTTTTTCTTTACAGTTAGTTCTGGACAATTTCATTTTTGTGTATCTTGGTATGATTTTATTCAGATTTCTTATGTGAAAGATTCATTTTTTGGGGAAATTTGAAATCTTTAAATATTTATTACCTACCCCTTTCTATTTTGAGAATGAGGTTCTTGATTTTGGCACAACTGTTATTTGCTTGATCTATAAATGCTTTCTTTTTCATTTTTATTTTATGCAATATTTATTGTTATGTTCATTTAAGTTGATAAATTATTTACATTGTACAATCTGTAATTAAATAATAAGCAGAAAAAAAAAACCAACAGAAAATACAAGTAAGATGAAAGGTACTCAATGGTGGTTGTTATATTGCACATTAATGTCTTCAATATAGTTGCTCAGATTACAGATATTATTAATATGTAAAATTGGTCAAAGTCATAATTTCATGTATTAGCTACTACCTTCAAAAAACTGATAGAAATTAGTAGCTAAACCATCTTAGCTATTCTGTGTCTATACATACATATCCTCTTGTCCTCTTTTCCTCATTGAGTTTATTCCTTATGTTGAATTTCTTTTCCGTTTATTGTATCTATTGTACCTTTCAGATTTTATTTATTTTTTCAGTTTTTTATGCTAAGGGAACAATATGATGTTTACATATGTTGGCCTGATTTCTTCTACTTGTGAGTATGGTCTCTAGTGAATCCATTTGCCTATAAAAGCCTCAAGTTTATTTTTTTCTTAATAGCTGAATAATATTGTATTTTGCAAAAATACCTCATCCTTCTTATTCATTCCTCAGTTGACAGACATTTGTGTTGTTTCCAAGATTTAGCTATGACTAATTGTACTGCTATAAACATGGATACACATATATCACTGTAATAGGATGTCTTCAGTTCGTTTGGAAAAATACCCAGAACAGAAATAGCTGGATTGAATGGAACTTCTAATCCTAGTTTTGTGAGACATCTCTTTAATGATTTCAATAGACATTGTATCAGTGTACACTTTCGCCAACATGGCCTCTGCAGTATTTGTTATCGGTTCATTTATTTATGATAGCCATTCTTTTTGGGGAAAGAGGAAACCTCACTGTTGTTTTTATTTGCATTTCTCAAATGACCCCTGCTGTGGAATATTTTTTCATGTCTTTATTTGTGGATTTTTTTTTTTTTTAGTTCTCTATTTGTGTACATAGAAATCCTTTGTGTGGATGACTGTTGGTTAAAATTTTTCCCCCAATTTGTAGATTGTCTTTGCACTCTGTTGGAGATTTCTTTTGAAGTACAGAAACTTCTCAAGAAGTTCAGATCTCTGTTGTTGATTCTATGAAGTATTTCCTGTGCAGTTTAGTTTTTGGTCATGAATTCTCTTTGTACCCCTATGTCTTTAGGATTTCCAGTAGACTGAGTGTTTCTGCTTTACTGTTTAGGTCTTTAATCCATTTTTACTTTAGTTTAGTGCATGGTGATGGACCTGGATCTAGTTTTAGTTTTCAGCATGAGGATAATCAGTTTTTTCAGCACCATTTGTTTAAGAGGTTGTCTTTGTTCCAGTGAACATATTTGGCCCCTTTGTCAAAGAAAATGTGTCTGACTGTGTTTGTAGTTGTATCTGTATCTTCTAATACGTATCATTGATCCTCATGTCTGGTTTTTCTTTCCTTTTTTTTTTTTTTTTTTTTGCCAGTACCATACTTACTAATTTTATCACTGTAGCTTTGTAGTGCAATTTCAAGTCAGGAGTTTTAATGATTCCTGCCTTGCCTTTGTTTTCTAGGATTGCCTTTGCTATGCTAGGTCTTTTCTGGTTCCTGATGAATTTAAGGAATGTTTTCTCTAGATCTTTCAATTGTGCTGATGGTATTTTGATAGGGATTGCATTAAATCTTTATAACAATTTTGTGGTTATGGCTGTTTTCACAGTGTTTGTTCTTCCTATCCTAGAGCAAGGAATAGCTTTTCATTTTCTGAAATCTTCTGCAATCGACAGAGATATTTGTTAAGACACTAGCACAGTGAAAATGATATTCCTACCTAAAATATAACTTATCTCTATAAATAATGAGGTTTTTTTCATGTAATGCGAGTTTATGGTCAGCAATTTATCCTGTATGGAGAGTCTTTAGGAGGTTTGGCATTCTTATTAATGGGTGAAGTCTTTGATTTCTAAAATATTTTCTTTGCAACCTAACTAGTCTGACAGCAGAGTGGGGATAGATAGTGCGGGGTGTGGGCAGAAGGAGGAAAGGAAAAAAGGCAAAGACACTTGTCTGTACTTCCAGAACACTGAATTTTTTCCTTATTTTTTGACCAAGCTGTTCACCACCTTTACAGCATTGTTGCACAACAGATTGGTTTACATCACGTTGGGAAGACAGTATCTCAATCTACTATTTTATTCTTAAATTTTTTTATGTGATGGAAAGGAAACAGAAAGCTAGTTTTAGTTATTTTTGTTTGGATTTGTATAAAATTTTTTTTATAAAATACTGTTTGTAAAAATAATGGAAACCTTATTTATTGTGAACTGATTTGCCTGCTTGTAGGTGCTCAGACAAAAGATAGAGTCCTATATACCTGTGGCTGACCTTACAGCAGAAGGGATGGCCAACTGACAATAAATGAAGTAAATTGTGATAGAATTTGAACATGTCATGAGTGCCATGAGAAATGAAATAGTTGGAAGGAAGAGATAGTGAAACATTGGCAGCTTGTTTTAAAGATGAATTATTTCAGGAAAGGTGGCCTTATGGAGTGAGAACCAGTGATATACTATGGGAAGAAATAGTGGAAAGGAAGATAATAGCAAATTGCAAGGCCAAGGGGGGTACTGACTTGCTGGATATGAAGCTTAGCAAGGAAGTCAATGTAGCTAGGCTAGGTATGTGGGATTGAGCTTGGAGAGAGGCAGGGGCAGGTATGTACCAGACTTATGAATGGGAAGCAGGCTAAACAGAAGAGTGTTGCAGTCTAATTTGTTTTTAAGAGACCACCCTAGCCTGTGAGAGAGAAGTGGCTGGGCAGATAGGACTGGGAGTAGCAAAAGCAATTAGGAGGTTCCAAGTAAGATAGGGTGCTCACTTCGACTAGGGATTTGTTCATTTAGAGGCAGTAAGAAGTAGTGTGATTCTGGAGTGAGCTAGCTTGTAGAATCCATACTATCTTTTGATGGATTAGAGAAGAATGAGCAATTAAGGGTGATTCACAGATAGTTGCCTTGAGTACCTGGATGAACAGAGATACTTTTAATTGAGATAGGCAAGTTTTATTGAGAATAAGCAGGATTTCTAATTTGAACATAATTTAGAGGTAACAATACTAATGAGTCATGCAGACAATTTGCTGTGCAAATATGCAGCTGAACCTGGAAATATAAGTTTGTAAAAATCAAAATTGTATTTAAAGCCTTAGGACTGAATATCATCTAAGCAGTAAATTTATCTAGAAAAGAGGGGCCTGGTGGGATGGCTCAGGGCCTGGCGGGATGGCTCAGTGGTCTAAAGTGCCTACTTGGGGAAGCTTGGGCAGCTTCAGGGATCACGGTTCGATCCCCGGCACCACATGCTGCACCAGCCCTGCCCTCAGGGCAGGCTGAGCCGGCCATGAAAATGAGTGAATAAACAAATAAGGGTTCTGAAACAAGAAAAAAAAAAAAAAATAATAATAATAATAAAAAGAAAAAAGAAGCCCTATGTCCTGAACCATGGTACCTCCTAATGTTTGCAGGTCTGTCTGTAAATGATTTCCAATAGAGTAACACCAAGGATCATCTCAGAGCAAAGTGCTGCTTTGCTGCTATGCTTATGCTACTAGATGATCTATTCCTATGGATTATTCCCAAACTTAAAATCAAGATAGATTTTTGTTCTTATTGTTGTTGGTGCCAGGGATTGAACTCAGGACCTTGTGATTGCCAGGCAGGTACTTAAGCCACTGTGCTATCTCCCCAGCCTGAAGAAAAAATTTGAGAAAAACAGAACAATGTTAAGGTTACAGTTTATTACGGTTTAGATCTGAAATGTTCCCTAGAAAATTGTGTACTGAAAACCAGGTTCCCAACTGATGGTGCTATTGGTAGGTGATAGAAATTTTAAGTTAAAGAGCCTCCTTGGAAGATTTAGGTATGACTTAGGTTTACTGGGAATTTTCCTTCAAAGAGTATATTTTGTCCCAGGAGCTTTGTATATCTCTTTGCTTCCTGGATACTATGCATTTAGAGGCAGTTTTCACTCTACTATGCCCTCGGGTTGAGTTTTTGTTTTTGTTTTCTTTTCGCCTTACCACAGACCTAAAGGCAATGAAGCCAACTGAAATCATAATGTTCTGAAACTGTAAAACAAAATGACCTTTCATCTTTTGTGTTGTTTTGGTATGAGAGTGAAACCAGGGCTTTGTGCTGAGATACATCTTCAGCCTTTTTAGTTTTTGTTGTTTGTGACAAGTTCTTGCTATATTACTATGGCTTGGTTTCAAATTGTGATTGTCTTGTCTCAGTTTCCCACTGTGGTGGCATTACAAGCATGTGCCTGGCCTGTTCTTTGTTATTCTCAAGTATTTTGTTACAGAAATGAAAAATTGACAGAGTTCTATTTCAAACTGAAAATAATATTTGTAAACCAATATGTAAAGATAATGTAGGGTTCTCCTAAGCAAGAGGTACAACTAATAATATTCATGTGTTCAACTCATTTTCACATTAACTGTAGTTAGACACAGTGTTTTGTTTATTTTGTCGTGGAACCAGGGATTGAACTCAGGCCCTTGCAGTTAACAGGCAAGCGCTTATTCTTCTGAGATATCTCCCTGGCCCCAAATTCATTAGTAAAATATTTCAATACACTTTTGAATGATTCTTTGAAGATATTTATAACTGTAATCAGTTTGTATATGTTATACTACTTAAACTACCTTTTAGCAAATTAGAAGATCAATGAACTAAACATTTTCCTTGAATTTCTTGTTTTCCATTTTAATGAATCATAACCTTGTATCAAATTTTCAAAGGAAATCCATACTTGTGCACATAAGAATAGTTCCATGGTTATCTTTTCTAACATTTGTCACTTGTGAAGTTGTAGAAGATAGTTTCTAATGTCTGTCTGGGTGGACAGCCCTGTGGATGTTCACATGCAATAAGGGGGACCATGTATGCTTTAGCCTTCCATTTACAATGAAATGTTTTCAAGAGTCAGTTTCACATGCTTTATTATGAGTTTTATAAATAGTTTGATAAGAATTTAGTGATGTCACAATTTCCACGTTTCAATTGAAATATATCCACCTAAGTTACAGCAGCTGAAGTGGAAATGCCTATGAAAGACACCTACTTCATTGTGTGGTTCAGTCCCTCTTGCCCTGGAATTGTGCTTCAGCTTTAGCCTTCCAACTTCAGTTGTGAGGTTCCTATAATTTTAAGGTGGAAGACCCTGTCCATACTGATACATAGCCATATTTTGGAAATATCAAATATAGCTCTCTAATTTCAGAAACTATCTTTTGTAACGAAGCCTTTAAGTCAATCAAGTTACTAAAGATTTACATTTTTGATTGAAGATATTTTTATGGTAGATGTTTTGTTGTTGTTCCTTAATCAGAATCCTGCTCTGTTGCCTAGGCTAGCCTTGCCTTGACTATTGGACCAAGGAGCCCTTTTGCTCTCTTTCTTCCCAATAGCTGGCATTATAGGCATGTGCTGCTGTGTCAGGTGAACTGTATATAAGATAAAACTCTCCATTTTCTAGACCTCAATGATAGAGAAGTTGTAACATTGTCATAATTTCTATAAAGATACACAATTTTGGCCTTTTTTGTCCCAAATGTTCCCAAACTTTTTTTTGTACAGACAACAGAGATAGCACTTTCTCTCTTTTGACTATTGAACTAATTTCACTGTGTGTGGTTTTTTTTTTTTTTTTTTTTTTTTTTTTTTTTTTTTTTTTTTTTTTTTTTTTTTTT
>PVJA010001448.1:0-95425 GCA_004027025.1 Myocastor coypus | reverse complement strand
AATCTGAGATTTTGTGGGTTTTATATTTATTGGTTCTTTATAGAATTTCTTACATTGCAACTATAATCTGATATATTTAAAATGTATGGTTTTAAGAAATTAGGTTCTAATGGATAGAAAGAAAGAGAAGCAGAGGGGAGAGAAAACCATAAATTATTACAGATAATGAAAGCAAAACCAAAGTATTCAGTGGTTTGATTTCATTATAAAGAAATAACACTAACTACTAACTTTTCATATGTGTAGAGGATTATCTATATGCACCATAAATACATACACTGAGATTGTCAGGTGAGGCTAAACATAGATAGTATCCTATTGATTCACTTTTTTGCTCTTGTGTGCTCAGGAGTTACCTAGGCAGCTGGCTTCCAGCAGCTTGTGCCTCTGCTATGATGTGAGCATCTTCTTTCCACCGGCTTGGGATTTCCTAGAATCAGCACTTTCAATACATGAAAGTCGGTGTTATGGTTTGAGTCTAGATGTCCCCGCAAAGCCTTATGTGGACATATATATTCAGAGGTGCCTGAATCTAGAGTGTGTGATTAATTCATAGTGTACCAAGCAATGGCCGTGACTCGACCCAAAGGCTGACACTGACAATAGTTCTACCAAGCACTATATATGGTTCCAAAGTTAATCCTGAGGGGATTTGACCTTGGAAGATACAAAAGATGAATGTTTTGTTATACAGGTCTTGCTTTGACTTGCCCTTGATCGCCCAGCAAAAAAGCTTAATTATAAGGCATGAAATTCAGAGCTAGATTGGTGAGATGAGCTGTCAGATACTTGGATCAATAGCCTACAACGTTGCAAGTTTCACTGGTTGCCCACTGCAATTGTGGAGCATTGGACTGTGTATGCATCTGCATCCTCTTAATTCAAAGAGAAGAATTTTTTCTTTTCTTTCCTTAGCAACATCAAGAGGAAGGTGGGTCATGCCCACACACTGTGCTCTGCACAGCTATTGTGAGGACAGTGTGCAGTGTGTCAACTGTTAAAAAAAATTAATAATAAAAGAAACCAAAAGATAAAAAAAGAGTAAAGTTAGACATACAGTTACTTTGTCTTAGTTCTTTGAGAATAAAAGCTTGTTCTAATATGTTTAGACAAGATATCAGGTCTAGATCTTGTCCTCTGAATAACTACTATGCAAATAACTATATGTAGGGTATTAATTATTGTAACCATCCTACTAACTTGTTTTGAAACTTTCATTGCTGTTTTGTCTTTTTTTTCTCATTAAAATGAATGAAAGATATATAAAAATAACTAATAAATATTTAAAGAAAAAAAAAGAAAATTTGACAGAAAGTGTTTGAGTCACAGACAGGTCTCAGAGGAAGAGACACCTAAGAGAAAAGTGAAGGTTGTGTGTGAGTGGTTGGTTGAGGACAGCAGAGAGGAACATAGGAGGATGGTCCGATGAGGAGACTGCTGATAAGCTGCTTAACTGCATGACCTACAAGAGGTGCCCTGCTTGAAGCAGAGAGTAGAAGGGAGCAATGATTCAGTTGACATTAGTGACCAGGACAGTTAAATGAGGGGCATGGAAAACAGAAGAGTGCATGACAGTCTCCTAACTGCATTCATTATGGCATTATGTTCGTGTCATGGAAAATATATGTGTAACTGCTCATAGTTTATGCCTTGAACCGTGATGCTATAGAATGAGCATAAAATATATGATGAGTTGAAACAACAACAACAAAAAATTCACAGTGCAATGCTGGAATTAGGGCTGCTCTCACTCACCCTTTTCTTACTGCCTTTTCTGTCTTCTGCGGCTATGAACTACCATATCCCTACATGCCTTGCAGCTAGCCTATTGGAGACTGAAACCTGTACCAACTGTAAGGTAAAAAAAAAAAATCGTTTTTCCCTTTAAGCTTGGGTGTAGGATATTTTTTCTTAGCAATAATGAAAGTGCCTAAGTTGTGCGACAGATATTGATCAGAGCCTGGTGATGGACAGTGAGTCATCCATACCCAGGGAGCTCAGGGCCTTGTGAAGCTGGTATTTTTGGGGTTTATCTCTTAAAGTCATTTCCTATTTTTCTCTTGCCCCCAATCCTCCCAAATGTCATCCCAGCATTTGCCCCAGATTGCAGTTAGCTTAGCCTATGTGCCTTGTTCTTAGGGACTCCCATTAGAAGGTGCTTTTCTTATTATAGCACCACCAGGGAAGTTGAGACCCTGTTCTCTTAATCTAGACCCTAGAAGGAGGTTCAGCTGGCTTTGGGAAAGGGAAGTATCAGTGCTTGTTGTTTCTCTGTGTCTGTTTCAATTTGTCTTTTTCTCTTGTTAAAGAAAAACTGCACTGCCTTTTAATTGTGTTTCTTTCATCGCTATTTTTAAATCTTACTTTCTTACCCTGAACCTTGACTTTGTCCTTCTGTCTCTCACCTATAGCTCTATTCATGAACTTAATTCCTTCCACAATTCTGGGAAAGGACATGGTCATTCTTGTCCTCTCATGAGCAGTTCTGAAATGGAAACAACTACTGACAGCTGAGAGTTGAGGCTCTCTCAACTCCATGAATCATCAAAGGCAAAGCCAGTGGTTGCTCTCTACCCCCACACTTGCTCTTCCTAATCATGCACCTCAAGAAGAAATTTAGAAACATGAAGTAAGCATCCCTTCTTATAATCACAATCACACATTAGTTTAGCAAATGGTTTCTCTCTGATACCAACTATCTTGGTCAAAATAAGAACAGCTTCCTCAATGCACACTGCAGCCACCTGAGCAGAAGCAGACGGAGAATTAAGAAGCAAACAGTAGCTGAGCTACCAGAGTTGTACTGTGCCACATGAAATCAGCTGCCACTAGGTCATAATGTCTGCGCACTCTTCCTTTTATTTTTTTATTTTTCTAAAAGAAGGAATTCTCAAGGCTGGGGATATAGCTCCGTGGCACAAGTGCCTGCCTGGCAAGAGCAAGGTCGTGAGTTCGAATCCTGGTCCTGCAGAAAAAAAAAAAAAGACTGATAAAAGAAGGTAATTCTCAATACAACCAATACAAAAGAATGGTGAAATGCATACCACTACAGGTCTGCAGTAATAGCTGCCCTTTGGACTGTGAGGCCTGCATGGCAAATGAAAACCTCCATCAATTTACTCTTTTCCTCTCCACATTTTACCCAGAAAAGAACACACTGACTGAAAAACATATGTGTCCAAATTCACACTGTCAGGAAGCAGTAGAGTTTAAATTACAGTGTGATGCATTTGCCTCAAAGACCTGCCCAGGAAATCTGTAGCAGTCATCTGCATGCTTACGATTAGTCTGCTCACAGGTGGAATTGGCTTGCAGGAACTTGTCTGTATCCCAGAGTTAAGAGGCTGTATGATCATGTACTCCTCAGGCCCCAGGCAGAGAGAAAAAGAGGGTGGAGTTTTTAGCAAGCTAGTTGAGGGTTCAGAGGTGATACTGGAAGGATACTGAGAGAGGTGGGCAGCTAAATCCATCTCACCTATTTTTATTCCCTCTTCACCTGAAGAGTTCCTTACATTTTATGTGATCTCCCAGTAACCTGAAAAAATTCCTTCAGAAGTGTGAAGTTATATCATTACAAATTCCAAAACTGAGCTTCTCTAACATAGCCAAAAGGAAGTAGCAGGACAATGTCACATCACCAGCTATTTGTGCTATTTTTATTCTCAAACTGTGAATTCTGTATAGTCAAAGTAAAAATACCTATCCTCCAAATCCAAGAAACTTTTCTGTATTAAATTCCTTACCCTTCCAAAATTTAGACATGCTCGCTTACCTTTATACCCTCCAATAAGATTTACTACTATGTTTCTAGCAAAATGTATTATTTTTAGCATACTAATTTTATTTTCTGGAAGCAGAGACTTATATGGAGTATTTGAAATCATACATATTTAGAAAATCTCTTTAATGCACAGGAAAGATAACCTTTGTTGAATTCTGTATCTAATTATAAAAGTCACAAGAATCAATTCTATGTTGGAAAATAATTTCCAAATCTGAGTGATCTTTACTATATTTTTTATCTGTCACATGTTTTAGATGTAATCTAAATGATCTTCTGTGTGTGATCTTGGGATGAGAAGTTGTTACAAAGTTTTTTACTTGCATATTCATTTAGTTATTGCATAAATGTGAATCTAGCGAGTTAATAAGCTCAGCCAGGTTATAGTGATGCACAAACTAACAGGCCCCTGCCCTCATGGATTGTTATTCTCAGCATGTTATTTTAGAGGGACTGTGGAGATCACCAGAGGTCAAATCTAGAATTAGTAGTGCTTGGCCAGGCCAAGCCTCAGCCCCAACCCTGTAGAGATGGGAGCATAGAAGACCCAGTGCGATACCTCCTTGCTGCTGTTATGCTCAATATCTTTACAGTCACAGAGAACACATTTCATTTTGTGTGTCGGGAAGTAATCAAATGAAGTGAACTTTGAAAGATTTATTAATTCTAAATTTTGTAAATTCTTAAGGCGTTTCATTCATTTAATGTATATTTAATTATCTTTTTTTTGGCCACATATTGTGAGTAGACACTGAAACAGTAAGTAGAACTTATAGCCATCCTCAAGGATGGTAAAGAACTTGGATGTGGGCAGAGGTTATAAGTACAGAGTTTAAAATCAGTGGAGGAGACCATGAGGTCAGAAGGGAAAGTAGGATCTACTTTAAAATACAGAAAATCCTGTTGTGTATTATATTCAGGTAATTCCTTTATTGAGAAACACAGACCATAAACTTAGATTTTTTTAATTTAGTATATGTGAACTGTGAACGTAATTCAGGTTTACTATTTTTCTTTAATGTAGTATCTTCTCACTAACAGCATCTGATTTTTCATTTGCTTTTTTCTACAACTATGAAAAATGATATATGTATATTTATGTATATAATTAGGGTCCAAAGAAAACTTGACATTAACATTAACCATATTTTATAGCCAGTAGCTCATTTTTAATTGCTTAATAACTATTTTCTGGGTAAATCTTACTTGCAGCCTATGTTACATTTCTCTTTAAATGTTTTCTAAAGCTAACACATCAGTTACCATCTATTGTCAGCTTTTCCATTGTGGGATTAATAAAATTATTTTAATCTTTCATTTACTCACAATTACTAGGCATTTGCTATGAGTGAGGCATTAAGTGGATTCTGTGAACTGTGTGGAGCCAAGAGACGGAAGCCCTGTGGGGGTTCACAGTGTCCGAGAGACACAGCCACAGCTGCATCTGCACACACCTTGTGTTCTCCAGTACTCTCATCATCTACTCTTATGAAAAATAAGGGGAAAAAAAAGAAAAATAAGGCACATTACCTTTTCTTTATAAAATTTCAAACGTCTAATGTAGATGAGATATGTTTCTATCGCTCCACTTTAAAAATAGACTGCAATAAAACAGGGGCCTGAAGTTAAGTCAAGTCCCATGGGACTCCCTGTAGCACAACAGGCCTTCATTCTTGCACTTGATATGGGCCACTGCTGAATGCATTTGTTTATATAATGAAACCCAGAAATGGCTTCCATCTCTATGAAAAGCTGAAAATAGCTCTGAGTAGGGGGGTGCTTAAGCTTGAGTCTTAAGCCAGCAGCTCTTTTAAGTTCTAGCCATCATTTCTTCCCTAAGACAATAATACCAGAGGAGTTAGTTAGGTGTATACAATTCCCAGTCCAACTTTCCCTCACTGGTAGGTTCCCGTCAGAGTCTCTTCCAGCTCCTTGTGAATTCTTTGACTGTGTCATCTGCCGTTGGGACCTGGGTTAGACTTTGTTCAATATCTTCTTCCTCACATATAGGTTAGCTCATATAAATACACTAAAAATATTTGTGTACTAGTTAGAGGTCAGCTTGGGCCATCGCAATTCCTGCTAATCTAAGAAAATATGAAGAAGACCTTCAAAAGAAAAGGTTTATGCCAACCAGATCAGCTAGATATGGAGGAGTGTCTATGTGGAGAACATCAACTCAAAGTTCAGTACCATGCAAGAAGCAAAAAGCCGGGCCAGTGAAATGGCTCAATGGTATAAAGCCCCTGTTTATGGAAGCTCAGGCAACCACAGGGACCATGGTTCAATTCCTGGCACCACATGCTGTGCCAGCCCCACCCCCAGGGCAGGCTGAGCTGGCCATATTACAAAAAAAAAAAAAAAAAGAAAGAAAAGAAAAGAAAGCTGGATCACATTTGCTAAATTCATGTCTTCTTGTTAAATGAAGGATATGAGCAGATCAATGTTTCTGGGCCTCATTTAAAAGGGGTGAAAAAGAATAATAGTAATATTGATCTGCTGGAATTGATACTGAATGAGGCAATGTTACAAATTCCCTATAATTGCCGGGCGTGGTGGCGCACGCCTGTAATCCCAGCACTTGGGAGGCTGAGGCAGGAGGATCGGTGAGAGTTCGAGACCAGCCTGGGCTACAAAAGTGAGCTCAGGACCAGCCTGAGCTGCATAGCGAGACCCTGTCTCAAAAAGACAAAAAAAAAAAAAAAAAAACAAATTCCCTATAATAATTTGTGGCTCACTGTAAATTTTATAAAATCTTAGTGTGGCACTAAAGAATGGTAAATTTTATGCATAGTAGTGTGAGGATGGACAAGAAATGGAGACACAAGATGGGAGAACATAATACATTTATAGAAAAGAATAGTTTGTTTTGTCTAGTGCACTTTTTGAGTGTGTGAACCTATGGCATGTGTGCCACAGCAGACTGTTTGTATAACTGAAAGCTCTAAAAGTTTGCCATCACTTGTATATATGTTTTTTTGAGAATGTGTGTGTTTGTGTATGTGTGTGCATATGTATGTGTATGTGTTCGTTTTCAGTCCAAGATCTCCAACTCCAAAAAATTCCATAAAATCATTTCTTGCCATTATGTATGTCTTAACCTAAAACATATTTTTTTTTTTTTTGTCTTTTTGAGGCAGGGTCTTGCTATGCAGTTCAGGCTGGCCTTAAACTCCCTTTTGTAGCCCAGGCTGGTCTCGAACTCACACCGATCCTCCTGCCTCAGCCTCCCGAGTGCTGGGATTACAGGCATAAGCCACCATGCCCGGCTTCTAAAACATAATTTTGCATGCTAATAACTTTTATCCATAAGGTTAGATAAATCTATATGTGCTTGATTCAGTATCTGATTTTGGCATATTTTTATGTTTGTTCATTATGTGAATAATGGTTTTTTAAGGATTCTGTTATCAGTCTGAGATTTAGAAATAAGAAGGCAAAGGTATCATTTTATAATTTTTCCTTTATTAGATTTATATTACTGGAGTGAAATCAAGCAGAACCATTTCTGAGGTTTTGAGGATTTGGCCCTGATGAGGCAATAAGTCTACCTTTTTTCTATAGTCTATTTGTTTTTATGATGCTTGAAATTGAATTTAGGGCCTTGGCCATGCTAAGAAAGTGCCTTGGGCCAGTGAGATAGCTCAATCTTGAGTTCAAACTCCAGTCTCACACACACACAAAAAAAGTGCCTTACCACTGAACTAAACACCCAGCCTTGTATGGTTTAGCCTTCTCCAATTTGAGGCTGTAAGAACCCTAAGACAATCCCCATCATGAATTTTGAAAATTGTTGTCAGAGTAACCTCTGCCATTCCAGTTTTCTGTAATTTCTTTCTCTACAAAGAACACTTCATTTTCTACTGTACTGATTTTCTATGTATTAACATACACACCTGTTTTCATCTTTTGTGGTTTTGCAGGTATATCTTACATACCTGCTATATCTTGTACACAGTCCATAAAAGACACATAAATAACAATACCAAGAGCTAATTATTACTTTCATATTAAGCACTATACATGTGTTATCTAATTCTATTAGAGACTCCATAGGGAATCTCCCCCGCTTCATTTTTTCAACCTAGGGGTTGAACTTAGTTTTCTGCTTATACAAGGTAAGTATTTTACCACTGAGCTACTCCCTCGCCCCAGAAGAGGAGTTAAATGTGTGTGCACATGAGTGTATGTGTTCAATATATATCTAAAATGTAGTAATAAATCCTGATTGAAAAACAGTACAATTGCAAAGACCTCAAATAAATAAGTTTTTTAAAAAATGAAGGTCTCATTATGTTACCTCATCCCTCAGCCTCCTGAGTAGCTCGGACTATAGACTCCTGCCACAGCACTCAGCTGTCTGTGTTATAAATAAGGAAGCTGAGGTTCATCAAAGACAAGTTACTTGCCCAAGGTCAGTCATTGCTCATTGTTATAGATCAGGGCTTTGAGCCACCTGTATATCCTCATTATGTCCTCTTTCCACTATGCCCAAGTACCACATGCAATAATAAATCTCCTGCTAATTATCTTAACAAAAGGTACTATCTACAGAAGGCCTCCATTTGACCTCTAAATTTCCTAAAGTCTATATTCCTGCTTCCTTATAAATAATTACATTAATAAACATAAATAATTTTTCCCTTCCTTATATCTCTTAGAAATCTTTTTCTAGACTTACTGAGATTTAATTGAATATTTATATGTCCAATATAAATCCAGTGCAGAAATACATTAGCATTTCCTCTTCTTCATTCTGTTCTATTCTATTCTATTCTATTCTATTCTATTCTATTCTATTCTATTTAAACTTCATATATTTTTCTCCTTTTTTTTTTTTTTTGGCACTGGTGATCAAACCCAGGATTGCACTTGCCAAGCAGGTGCTCATACCACTGAGATATCTCCCCGGCCCTTATTTTTCAATAATTTTATTTTGAGCAGTCAATGCCAGGTAAGCATGATTTATATAAAGCTGTAGTTTCTGAGATTAAGATATTTGGCTGAGACTTTGGAAGCCATTTTTCCAATCTCTAGCCATGCCAGTGTGACATGACAAAATGGCCACTTACACCACCAATCACATTGAATTCCTGCGCATTTAAATTTCAAGTGAAATCCATGAACTACTGAATAAGCCACTCTTATTTGAAGAATTCAAGGCTTTGGTCTGAAGTAACAGTCTAAATTAGAATCAAGAGCTTCAGGAGTGTCATAATATTCTTTGTAGTATAACAAATTTCATCACTCAAGTTCCTGTTAAGGAAATGACACAAACACTGAATGATAAGCACAGTAGTTTATTTCATTCATTAGTATCAGGAATCAAAGTCAGGAACTTTCACTTGGGCAGCAAGCACATGTCGCACTGAGCTATATTTGTGGCCCTAGTATAGTGGTTTAGAGGAAGTCTATTTCATTTTTACTTTCAATTCAGTATCTTCAATTAACAGCAAACACAAGATGCTGAGCAGGACACTAATGGTAAGAACAAAGAAGAAATAACTTGAGTCATTTAATAGGTAAACATCCTTGGAAGACACAGCAAAATATGTATTATTTATGCATGAAAGCCTTAGCAAAAGTAGGCCAGTGGAAAGAAATCTGTAACACTACTGTCTTTTGCCATAACGAGGGCCAATTCCTTTAATGAGGAATGTGTTAGTTAAGTTTCAATTCTACTTTTTCATACTCATATAATTCCTTCAAGATGATCACTAATGAGAGAAGGAGTGAGCTGACCAAACAAATTTCACAAGATAATTTCAGACTAGGTAAAAATTAATATTTTGCAAGTGCATGAAGAAATTCAGACTATATCCCTTTCAATAGAAAGGCAAAGAAAAGGAAGTCAGTGTTTTTAAGGACTTACTTCGAATGAGCCTGGTCCGGGGCCTTTCTCTCTAAGTTGCTATCGAGGCCTCTGATCTTAAGTTCTGGGGATTCTGACGTAGGTGACCTTGCTGAGTCCCCCTCCAAGTGCTATCTGCTCCTCCTTTGCCTTTGCTAAGAGTGGACTCTGTTGAGTTCATTAGAACTTTGGTCTGTGGTTTGTCTATTTCTGCAATGCCTTTGAAGCTTGATTTTTTTTTTTTTTTAAATCCTTGACTGATAGAGCTATTCATTTTCCTTTCTGTTGAGATTTTTCCTCCATGTGCTGTGGGCTGCATCTCTAACAATGTCCAATCCAAAGATTAAGAAATACATACCAAGAAAATCTATTTATTTTTATTTACTTTTCTCTCCAATCATAACATATTTGCTATCCTCATTTTCTGGATAAACTGGGCCTCAATATAGGTTAGATACTTGCCTCTAACTCATGGAGATGTTAAAAAGCATATTCAGGCATCTAATTATTCCTCAGTCCAACTTTGTTTAACTGCATCTTCTCCCTTCTGTCCTAATATGCTGCAGATTTTAATTTGGACTTTATTTTTATGAAGAGTCTATACTACCCTTCAAGTATTAAATATAATTTTGAGGAGCTGCAGTATATTCTGGTAGGAAAAACAAGGGAATGGACATCAAATAGAGATAGATTTAAATGACATAAAGTCCTATATTTCTAGCAGCCAAAACTTTTGTAATTGGTTTTGTCTAAACTGAATGCAGGAAACATCAGCTTGCCAGGTATATTCACAGAATGCGATATTAATTGGGCACGAAAATATGTTTTATGTTGTCTGATAACAATGAAAGGAATCATCAAAGCTAAATGGGGCAAGGTAACAATTGTTATAAGCCCAAAACTCACATTAGTCGTTTTCCTGCTGTTTGGACAAAATTCCCAACACCTGCATTTCAAATGAGCAGAGATTTATTCTGACTTATAGTTTCCAAGGGTTCTGTCCAAAGTTCATTGGACTCAGTAGAGGAGGACAGCAAAGGGAGTTGGGGAAAGAGATATACCTATGTATGTAAATAGGATGGTTTGGGCAGCTGTTCTTCAGATTTCTGCTAGTCTGTGAGAAGGACCAGATAATTCTTAATTCTTAATTTGTTTTATCTCCTTTTTTCAATTGTTTCTACTTTTTGCCTCTTAATTCTCTCTCTCTCTCTCTCTCTGAGATAACATATATATATATATATATATATATATATATATATATATATATATATATCGACATTAGAGTGGCTTTGTTCACAAGCTAAGCAAAGGGAAGCATTAGTTTTAAGCTGACGTTAGAGTTGAGAGCCTTCCAAATGCAACCGGAGGCCTATGCAACATGTTAAACAGACTGGGTCACTCTAAGGATTGGATAGGGTGAGTCTGGTTGGGCAAATTCTGCTCCCACCCTTCACTTTTCTTCACTTTGTAGGGTGGGTTGGACTCCTGCCCGCAGGCATTCCATGGTCTTTTGTGGGAGCACACAGTCACATCCCCTGCTGGGGTCCCTGGCCTGGATCAGTTTTTTTTTTCTTTCTTCCAATTTTCCATGTATAGATCTGGTAATATGAATAACCAGTTGGAAGAGAACCCCATGCATTACAACAAATACTGTGAAATTCATATTACTTTGTTAAGTGAAATTCTCTGTCACTTGTAACTTTTGTGTTTTAGTACTATTCTGTACTCTTTTTTTATGTCAACAACAACAAAAACCATTCATTGGATCCAAGACAGAAATGCATGGTAGAGGGCATGGAGGAGGAAAGCTGTTCAACTTGTGCGTGCCAAGGATAACACGAAGAAGGGAAGAGCCACGAATACAAATCCACACTTCCAGATCATGCCTGCAGTGCCCTGCCTCCAGCCAGGCCCCGTCTCCTGATGGCACACTCAGCACATTAATCACGAGTAGATGAATCCACTGGTGAGATTTAGTACCCCATGGTCCACTCACCTCTCAAAGCCCTCACTTCTCAGCACAGGAAACTTGGGGGGACACTTACATCTAAATCCTATCAATGCTTCACTTAATTTTCATGAAAAGATGTAGCAGTTATTAAACAGTAATCACCATCATGTCTTTTACTTTCAGGTTGGCATATCAATCCTCAAATGTAGACATCATTCCATTTCTAAAATGTTTTATGTATTGATCAAAGAATGAAATCAAGGGAACACTAATGAGCCTAAACAAAAGTAGTCTAATTGTGAATCACTTCTGAAATGGAGTAGAAGATATATCATTTTTGAATAGGATTTTTTCCTCCATATTACAGAGGACATTTGATTGTTTTCATCTTTATTTTAAAGCTGAAATGCATTTTGTTCCTAGCATTGCGTTTTCCTATTCATTCTGAATAAAAATAATCTCTGGCAGAAGCAAGACACAATATCTATGCAAAGATTTATCTGGCCAGATTTTGCAATATGCAGTTTAATTTAGAAATGAAATAAAACCAGTAATGAACAGTGCAGGCAACCGAGCAGCTGAAATGTGAATGGCTTGTCAGTTTTTATTATTTTTATTAAACCGCAGTGTTCAGCTGTGTGGTTGTTAATAAAGAAGTATTTTTAAAATCTCTGAATCTACATGATCCTAGTAGATTTTGTAGATATGTTTCTGTAGAATAAAAGCTTATGACTGATTTTTAGAGGTACGGTGTCTAACTAAAGAGGCATTTGGTTGCCAGAGAAAACCAGAAGAAGATAAGATGACGAGCGTTCTGTAGTTCACTGTCATGGACAATCCTGACTAGCATAAATCCCCTACCTACTCTAGCAAGTCCCTCCACAGTTTCTTCCTGTGAAAGTCCTGCCAGTGTCTATATGAAATGCCATGGTATGGCCTTTTATGCTTTAGAGACGCGTGATTTCTGTGTCTGGTATTCTGGTTCACATATCTTTAAATGAATGATTTGCATGCCTCATTGTGCATTAGAATTACAAGGTGAGCTTAAAAAATTACCAGCTAATAAACTGAATAGATCTTAAATTTTCATTTCCTAATCCCAGATTGTGTATTTACTTTGAGTCTAACCAGCATAGGTTTATCCTGCCCTGCTATTAGGTCCCTAAGGGTTCCTCCCTCAGCTACTTGCCTATCCCCAGACCAATGAGACATTCCTCAACTCCAGGGAAGGAGTCACTGCAGTGTTCTTTTGTCCAAGACAAGGATGTCTGTTTTCTCCTCTCAACAGGAAATTGAAACTACCTGCCAAAAGAGCGTTGCACATTCTCTTTGTGTGCTCTCTGCTACATAGCCTTGCTTTCCCATACCGGCCATGGCACACCATCCTCAGAGGGACTTCTGCAGGGCAACCTGGAAAGCACCTCCTACGTGCTGCTCACCAGCATGGTTGAGCAGAGACCCATAAAGTTTATGAACTACAAGTCACTCTCTGGAGGGCTGTGGAGGTTGGCACTACCCTACAGTACACTAAAAGGCTGTGCATGTTTCCTGTTCTCTACTGAACACACAAACAAAAGCTATAGAAGGGGGAGAGGAAGCAATGGAAACCAGAAAAGAAATGGAAGCAGAACTAATGCCAGGGCCGTGGCTCATCAGCCCCCAGGGATGATGTCAGAGGCCACAGTCCCTGGTGTTATGACTGGGAAACAGTGTGGGGGTAACACAAACCAGAATCCCAAGGGGTGCAAGCCTGAAGAGTGTTATTTTATCAAGCTGCATATTCTTCATCTATGCTTGCCTTTCTTTTTCGTCATTCTCTGGCTATGTGTGCACATTCTGTCTCAAACATCAGTTTGCATTCTCTTTCTCCATCACTCCCTTTTGTCTACCATGTTTACCTCTACAGATCTTTCTGTTCTGTGTGTTATTTTTCATTCTCTGCTATGTCTTTAGGTTTTGCACATTAAGAAGTTAAAGGAAGCTGGGTGTGGTGGCGCATGCCTGTAATCCCAGCACTTGGGAGGCTGAGGCAGGAGGATTGGTGCGAGTTCCAGACCAGCCTGGGCTAAAAAAGTGAGCTCAGGACCAGCCTCAACTGCATAGCGAGACCCTGTCTCAAAAAGACAAAAAAAAAAAAAAAAAAAGACGTTAAAGGAAAGAGGGATTGGTAGTGTTTATTTTATAAACTTTTATTTTTCTTTGTAGTTTCAACTACAATATTTTTTCCTATTTTTTAAAAAAACTTTATGTTATGGCCAGCTCAGCCTACCCTGGGAGTGGGGCTGGCACAACATGTGGTGCTGGGGATTGAATTGGGGTCCCTGCTGTTGCCTAAGCTTACCTAAACAAGCACTTTAGGCCACTGAGCTATCTCGCCAACTCCTACAGTATTATTTTAAAGGCTTGCTCTTTTTTTGTATACTTTTATTATAAATAAATAAAACAAAAAAAAAACTTAGAAAGTCCAAGGAAAACAAAATTCTAATAAAAAATGTCAAAATTAAATCTTCATAGTGGGTATGAAAAAAATGAAGAAAAAAGACTTTGCTGATCTAATCATCTCAGGAAGTTTTGGTGAGCATCTAAAGTGAGATTCTTTTCAGAATTTCTATATATTATTCATTATAGAAAAATAATCTAATTCTTTAAAAACTCTACTTTTTATTTTTTCTGATATTGCTAATATATCATCATCAATTTTAACCTTTATGGGGTTCTCAAATTAGCTATATATATATATATATATATATATACCTATGTATGCTGTGTATTTTTATATTATGAGGCATATAATATATATTGCATATTATATATGTTTATATTATATAATGTATGTATATATATTATAAACACCAAAATATTCAAATACTATGAATAATATATATTCAATATGTAATACGTATGATACATAATATGTATTTATATTATATGATATGTTTTTACATATGTGGTGAATATTTTAGTCTTTACAATTTAGCGTATATTCAAGTAAAATTAAGTCTATTATAATTTTAAAAAATCCAGGTTTCATCTGGTATAATTCCTGTGTCATAATTATTAGTGAAGGTTAAATTTAAACTAAGTTATTTTTAACTTCTGAAGGAATTTCTTTTTTCCAAAGCCCCTTGTTTGCCCTGGAAAGTGATATTCCTAGTGTTTAACATACATAACCAAATGAAGACTTCATTTCTTGGTAAGATTGTGCTGATTCTTAAAATTACAGTGATGCAACTCGATCAATTCATTCAAACAAAAGTAGTTCCATATCTAAGTGAGCAGTCATTCATCAGGCTTCTCTCACTGTGTGACAGTGTGTCTCTAACATTAAAAAGTGATGATGGGGCTTTAAAGCAACCATTTGTAAGACCATAACAAGATCACACCCAAGCTACCAGATGGTTTGGACAGGTGATCAAACCGCAGGTCATTGCCTCAAAAATGCAGGTTACTGGGTTTAAAATGGACTGTTTTCTGAAATCAAGTTGTTTAATCAGTTTGTAAAATTCAGTTAGAAAAGTGACTACAGCCTTCAGGCAATCACAGAACCTGAAAATGTTGGCTACAGCTCATAAGGAGAGGGCAGTCCATTAGTCTGGAGTCCAGGAAGCTTAGCTTATTGCCTTCCATTGTTTTTAGCCTTTCTCATATGCATTCAGTGGTGGCCACCAAAGGCTTCATTCTCAACTCCAAAGCCAATTATATAGAATAAACAATAATTTCAATAGTCTTAATACTATTAAAATAAGTCTTCGTTTTCTTAATGATGAGACAGACACGGCTGTTGCAGTGTAACCTTCCCTGCAGTTAAATGAAGATTTATAACCAATTTATATTTAATCTTTTGACAACATTTATTTAGCAATGCCAAATAACAGAAGCTGAGAAGCATTTAGCTTTAGAATCCTGACACTGTAAAAATAATTATCAACTTGCATGTCATTTTAATGGGCCTGAAAGAACATTCCTCATTATATTGTCACAGAGATTAAGTTATTTTAAGGTCAGTTTATTGTGACTTCTTTGGCACACTAAAAGACTTTCATGCCACAGTGTTACTTGCAAGACAAGTTTCTGGATTCCTTGTTATGATATTCACAATTTTTATTCATTGAGGCCATGGAGAGTACAATAAAAGGCAGGCTTTACAATCAAAACAAAATAAAAACATAAGGTCTGGTACAGTAGATGAAATTATGCAGGGGATGTCATAGGAGAAAAAGGGTTTAAATTCTTTGAGAAAAGTATAATTAAAATATAATCAGTTTTCATTTGATGGAGGAATGTCTTAAGGCTTCTTTGAGGAATTTTCCATCAAGACCCCCAACAGATGGCAGTGGGAACATTAGGCCACACAGAAATAGAGGAAAATGATACATTTTTATATGATGTTGCCATATATAAAGAGGAAAGAAGGTTGGAATTTATTATGTACTTATTTAAAGACAGGTCTAATTAGAGTGTTTAACTTCTTTCTTTCTTTCTCTCTCTCTCTCTCTCTCTCTCTCTCTCTCTCTCTCTCTCTTTCTTTCTTAATGAACAAAACTAGACCTTTTATATTTTCTTAAAAATAGAAATGTGTTAGTATAATTTACAAACGATAAAATTATGTTTCTCAAGCAAATATAGAAACACAGAATATTTTCATTAATTAGTAATTAGTGAGAGACATAGATTATGAACAATTCAAACAGCAATTAAGAAATTAGGGTTATTTCAAGGGGCTCGGGAGATAGCTCCATGGCAAAAGTGCCAGCCTGGCAAGTGCGAGGTTGTGAGTTCTAACCCCAGTCCCGCCAAAAAAAAAAAAAAAAAAAAAAAAATTAGGGTTATTTCAACAAAGAGATCTTCAACAGATCATAATTTTTTTTTAAGGCAGGGTTTCCCTTTGTATTTCATGCTGGCCTTAAACTCACTATACAGCCCAGACTGTCCTCCAATTTACAGAAACTCTCCTGCCTCAGCCTCTTGAGGCAGGAATTACAGGCATGTGCCATTATGGTCAGTAGCACCAACTTTTTTTTTGTGTGTGCTATAAATAGCTTTGTTCATTTTGCTATGCACTGGACAACAATCTACAAATATACCAATCACTTCAAGACTAGAATCTTTAGTCAGTATTAAATAATGCCTTCCTTAGATCTCTATTGACCAAAACTATGAATTTAAATTAAATATGTGTAAATAGCATTAAAATTAGTTCCATATTTGCATAACCCCACTTTATGTGCCCATAAAGTGACCAGTGACTGCCGTATTGAATGGCACATTGAATATTCCAGCACTGCAGAAAATTCCACTGTATGCTGTGTTGTCATGGAATCCCTCTGTGTGGCTTTGGTTCCTTGGCAGAGGGCTACCTGCCCACATTGTTTTACCTTATTTTCCAGTTTTATTCTGATAGAGATAAGAAACAATGGAACATGTACAGGAGGGCTCTGATTAGCTCCAACATGGAATCAGTGGACGGTTAGGAGAAAAATAAGTTTCATGCAAATGCTAGAGAATTTAAGTTTACTGATCAAAGCAGTTTGAGTCCTATTCAAGAAATAATGAGGAGTCATTTAAGAGAAACAATATGATAAAAGATTTACTTTAGAAAACCTAATTGGAAAGCAATTTGGAAAATTGATAGGTTCTTACACAGTCTAAGGCAGGGCGACCTGTTAGAAAATTAGTTTACATCACAGAAGGATTTAGAAGGGGTGGGACATTCAGAAGGGTAAATGACAAGATGATTACGCTAGGGCAGTGCTGATCTAATTGTCATCGGGTATCCTAATTTAATAGGTGACTCTGCATATTTACTTACAGTTTTAAAGAACAAAGAAATACGCTTTTTCTCATATTAGTATATACGTTGGGAAAATAAGTCCCAGAAATTTGGTTTAATGGTTAAAGTGAATGTGATGCTACTTTAAAGAATTTATTTCTGTTTTCTGATTCAAAGTAGTAAATTTTGACCAATAATAATAGATTAAAATGCTAACGCCAGTTCTCACTGCATATTTTGCTTAGATATGTCTGAAATATGGGATTAACTTAGCAAATGTGTCATTTGTGGCCATCACAACAACCGATGTTCATGAAGTTGAGTCATTTAAGAATGTAAAGACTAAAAGTGAATGTCAAAGAACATTCTATGTAAAAGATTCTGAGTTTACTTTGCACCCTTCTAAGAATATAAGGATATTTCCTTGTTGTATATGCACTATGAAAACCCTTAATTGTGTGTGTGTATCAGACACACAGAATGTGCCCCATTCTTGGACACATACAAATTGAAGAGTTTTATTTGGATCAGGATGTTAGAAGATTTAGTCCTTGCACAGTTGGTTGCAAGATTGGTTTCAAGCCAAAATCATCATGGTGGAAGAAAACTGGCCTTCTCATGGCAGCCCAGAAGCAGAGAGAAAGGAGTAGCCAGCAATAAGAAAAGTCTTTTTCCAAGTCATGACCCCAGTATTCACTTCTTCCAACCTGGCTCCCCCTCCAAACACAGGAGGCATTTGGGAGACACTGTGTTCTTATATTATAATAGTATAAATGTCAGTGTTATACTGGAATGATTGATTTTTTTTTTTTTTTTTTTTTTTTTTTTTTTTTTTTTTTTTTTTTTTTTTTTTTTTTTTTTTTTTTACTTAGTACAGGGTCTATGGGGTCTCACTACATAGATACCACTCTTAGTGATTCTCCTGTTTCCAGCCTCCCAAACATTGGAATTATAGGTGCATGCCACCATTCCCAGTCTCACGCCACCATGCCCAGTCTCAGTCACTGTCTCAGTGTGCCCTGGGGGCTGGGCCAGCACAGCATGCCGGAGATCAAACCCTAGCTGCTGTACTCTGCCTAAGCGGGCACTTTAGTCAACTGAGCTATCTGGCTGGCTCCTTATATTTGGATTTAAAAACTTGCTCATGGGAGGCTTGACTTGATGGTTATGTGATTTTTCTTAATCATGAGAAGATAGTTCAGCACATTTGGTATCCACCAACATTTGTTTTTCTGACTGATATAAACTGTATTAGTTTTAGTACATGTTTTCAGTGTGTTCGCCATGGAGAGCTGGCAAACATACAAAAATATCTTAATTTTTTCCCTCTCCACTTTCCTCCCTCCAACTCTTGGCCTCCTCTCCTTTTGCAAAAAGTCTCTCTCTGTGTCACCATCTATCATGTATATTTTTAATTTCTCATAAAATAAAAATGATGTGAGATTGAACTGTGAGTGTTTGATTTATTTCACTTAACAGTAGGATTTGGTGTGCATCCATTTTTCTACAAATGACTCAAGTTTATGCTCCTTTACAGCAAGGTAGTAATTTATTGTGTATAAATGCCATATACCATATTTATTAATTCATCTATTGATGTATGCCAATACCTTTATTTTCTCACCTGTCTTTATAGCAGCACATAACATTCATAACAACTGAATCTTGGAAATGGCCTGTATGTCTAGCATGGATAAAGAGAATGTGATACTTAGACACATCGAGTACTATTGTACTATAAGGATGAAGTCCCTCATAGCCAAAGGGATATACCGTGAGATCATTATATAAGTAAAATAAATTAGAGACATGGGCTTAAACTTTGCATGAATTCTCTTATAGGTGAAACCCTAAAATATAAACAAAGAGGCTTTCTCAATTTGTCAAATTTACTTGTTTTAAGATTTTGAGGGCAGATGTCTGTGTTTGTGTTTGTGTGGGAAAAAAAACTGTAGCTGTGTTTGTCACCCAGTGTGGTATATGTGAATGGAAGCAAAATTTTGTCAATTTTTTTATTTTGAGAACTTAATTATTTATGAACAGAGGCATTCATGAACAGAGGTATTACTGTAATATAAAAAACAAAGTTAGATAATAAGAAAATTATTTTTCAAATAAAAAGGGGAATGAGAAATAGTGATGGGGATGAGTGAGGGAAAAGGTGATGAAAAGACTTGGAAAGCCATAGAGATAGAACTTCTGCAACTGGGGAGGAGTGCAGGAGGTGAAAGGGCAGGGAGGGTGAGCAAGGGCAGGGCAAGAAAAGAGAGTGAGATGTGTTGTATACTTTTACTAACTCCCCTAAATAAATGTGACAATTACATTTGTGCATATGTATGAGTATAAATAATGTGCTAACAAAAAATAAAAATTAAGAGTCTCCTCTACTTTGACTTGTCTTGCTATGAACATGGGTGTCATGTATCACTTTAATAGAATGTCTTGAATGGTTTCAGAAAGCTAACTAGAAGGGGAATAGTTGAGATTTCTATTTTTAATTTTTTCAGGAATCATCACACTGATTTCTATAGGGATTATAATAGTTTATATTCTTACCAACAATAGAAAATGGTCACTTTTCAAAGATAATTTTGCAAGATATGTTAGTGCAAGCTGGATGTGTTTTCTTTTAGAGCTTGAGATACTTATTTTTTGCTAGTTTCAGTTAAACATCCAAGAGCTGTTGGATCCATGACTATTATTTTTTACAGTATCACTGAAATAGTGTCACCCACATCAGCCCTATCTTCTGGTACTGACCCTCTCCACACATTGGTCACTTCTGCTGCCCATAGTTTCAGTAGAATCTTTTTAACTCTTACATGTCTACATTCTGTACCTTTTTCTAGACCTTGATTACTTGTTAAACTAGTTATTCATGTATTTTGTTTTCTTTAGCTGTGCTACCTTTGATTAATGTCCCTTTGAAGCTCATTAGTCATTTGTCTTAAAAATTAAGCTCACGCGTCACCTTATTGGTCTGGCTTTTGTGTTCTTTTCTCTTGTACTATTTTATATAATCTGACCATTTTTGATTTATTTTTTATCAATTACCCATCTGTTATGGTATGTATCTAGGTGTCCTGAAACCTCATGCAGTCATGGGGCAGCTTCTGTGGTTTGTGATTGATTTTTTATTCAATGCTGGGATTGTAGGTGTGAGTGCTACACCCTGGCCATGGGGTAGGTAATCTGCATTACAATGTAAGGAGGGGAGAGGGGCTAGCTAGCTACCTCAACTGTTGTCCTTCTCTTTGCTCTTTGCCAGGACCATGAATGGCTGCTTTGTCATGTGCAACTCTGCCTTGGAGCCAGCTGTGTATGAACTGAAACTGAGAGCTAATTAGGGCCAGGGAGATAATTCTGTGGCACAGTTGCCTGCCTGGCAAGTGCAAGGTTGTGAGTTCAAACCCAGGTCCCACTAAAAAAAAAAAAAAGAAAGAGAGCTAGTTAAACCTTTCCTTTCTTAATTTTGGGTATCAAGTTCTTGGTCCTAACAATGAGAGAAAAGTAATTGAGACACATTGGATCAACTTTGGGGCTTTTGATTTGATAGCAAGGATTCTGATTGGTTTCTAATATTCTTCTCTCTGTGGGACCCTGTCATGCTTTGTTTAATCTCTGTTCTTTCTCCCAATCAATTTGACTTTGCAGGAAGAAAGGATGTAAATAAAAAGTTAGAAAGATAAGATAGTGCCTAATATTAGGAATTGATGTCTCCATTTATTATATTGATTGCCACTAAAGTACTTTTCTATTTTAAATTTCTCCATTTTTAGTCTTTTTCTGGAGTGCTTGAGTTTATGGTGGCTTAGAACTTATAGCAGTTTCTGCTTACAGGATTTTGAGGTTTTGCTTGTTTTGTCATAATGAGATGGAACTTATGCACGTGCTCCATCACTGAGCCATACACACAGCTAGAACAATTTTTTAAAAACCTGGATATTTCTTTCTCTAGGTGTAGACAGTTCTGATTTGTTTCTCTAGGTATAGACAGTTCTGGAAGGCAGCACAAGCCTTGTGTGACCTAATGCATGGTCAACCACCTTCCTTCACTTCAATGCTCATGGATTTGATCAATCCATGTATTCATATTTACTTACCTTGAACTGCATTTCTTGTGGAATGGAGGGGAGGACAGGTACATAGCAAACGATTTGTAGTATAAACACTTCCCTTAAGGAGTTTAAAATTTTTGTGGGAGCTTGCATTTAAGCATGCAAAGACACTGCGCTGACCAGCATGTTTTCATGTGCTACAGACAATAAATCTGTAGACCCCTTTATCAGTGAGTGTTTAGATAAGGAGAGACTTGGACCCTGAATGGAACTGTGATACCTGACTAGAAATCTCAGTCCTGGAGGTTTGAGTTGGAAATTATTTTTAGAAGCATACGAATTCATAATATTGTCAGTTTTGATTAAGAGACACAAATAATCTGATATTTATCCCAGAATGACAGCACCATGCATTTCTAATCAATCACTATGTCACTGAAGAAGAATAATTCTCTTATTATAGCCGGTAAAATACAACCTTAGTGTACTATGTGCTTTGGGAAATCAGTACTTTCAAAGATGAGGTTTTTTGACATTGTATATTTGTCTTATCATTTGGTACAGGCTAAAGAAGATACTTAAATCATCAGTGTTTCCAAGAGGCATATTTAATGGCAGTAGTGAAGATAGGAAATATTATATTTAAAATATCTGTACAAAACTAATTATGTTAAGTATTATTGACAAAGCCAAATGAGAATGTAGGTAGGGAAAGGCTCACACTTTGCTTACAATGTTCTTTAATTAATGCTATTCTTCTGAGTGTTCATTTCCTTAGCAGATTACTCTAGCACTTAACATGTTTAAAATAAGGACATTTTCAAATTACTTTTTAAATATCAAGAGAATTATGATTTATGTAGAAATAAGAATTATGTTGATTCTTAGGACATGGCATGGATGAGCATTCCTTGATATAAATACCACTTACAAGATGTGTACAAGATATGTAATTAATCCTCACTTAAAGTAAGAATTAATTTTCCTCTTTGCCAGTTGTTGAACTTGTACATCATTGCTGAGGGCTACCGCTACAAAACACCACTGGGAGTTTCCATGAAACTTTTAGCAGTGATTGAATGAGGGGAGTGAGGTGATGAGGCTGGAGCTATGACAGTTTTGGTGATTGTCTATTGTGGTCCATAATTGCCAAGCAATGTTAAGGTACCACTTTTTAACACCCATGGCTTCAATTTCTTGCTGTATTTAGTTCAGACCACCTTTTAAGTCAAAGTTATTATCACTTGGCCAGTGAGAAAGCATGTGCTTTGTAATCTAAAGGACTTTTATTCAATTCAGTGATTACCCATTTCTGTCCTGGGGACACCATTCAACCCTGACCTTCTATTTCTGGCATTATAAAGTCAGGACAGTAGTTCATGGCTTTCAAAGATTGACACTAACTTGGCAAGTCTATCATTAAAATGAAATTTTGGAGTCCTGTGTAAATCCTCATTGGTACCATTGTACAAAGGAGCATCCAAAATCAGGTTTTTATTTTGGCTGCATATACTAAATATATAAGTTGATTTGAACATTTTATCCACTACACTGGTTCTTTATAATTGCTTACCATTTCTGTTCTTAATTATAAATCAAGAGTACATTTTGCATGGTAATAAAGACATTAATTCATGTAAGAAATTGTGATTGTGGTAAGCTTTTGGAGACTTTAGATTTATGTTCTGTATTATTAAATATTTAAGTATAAACTATTTTATTGAGTATGAAACAATGTTTTCCAGAATTATAACTTATACCTCATGCATTTTAAAAAATCTTGCAGTAAATTTAAGATGTAAATTCTGTATAAGAATCAGTGTTTTTACAGACAGCCACCTGTAAGTTCTCAATACTTGGGAGAGCAAATAGAAACAGTGAATGTATGTGAACATCCCATGTGTGTCAGAAATTGTACTAAGTGTTTCACCTGTATTATTATTTTTAAAACTTTTACATCAGGATATGAGTTATCACTTTAATCATTTTGATTCTGCAGGAAAGGCGGTGCTGAGGGTCCATTGATTTGCCATAGCTGAACAGGCAAAACTGAGGTTCAGCTTAGTTTGCCTCACACAGGTGGTACTCCTCTAACTTTTTAAGCCCACATGGATAGGTCCTGAGCTGCAGAGATTTCATTCAGAGGAAATCACGTATAACTGCCTGTGGTTTGGATGATGGCTGCCATCTAAATTTGAATTATAGACATTTTCTCAGTCTTAGAGAGTGCTATAGCTTTGCTGGCATCTACCTTAACCAGACCCTGTGCCTTACCCAGTGTAAGGAAGAATCATGAGCTAAATTTACCATGTTTAGCTTTGAAATTTATTCTTTGTTTCAACTCAGTCCTTAAATTATGCTTCATTATACAGTTTTGTCTGGGTATGGGAGATTCATTATTATTTTCAAAATGAGTAATGAAAAAGCAAATTGACAGCAACAACCAAAAAAGCCCAGGCCAAGCCATTAGAATTAATCAGCAGATTTTGCCTCACCAAATGAAATTATTTTGCAGATACATTAATTAAAAACCTCAGTGCCCCTCAAAGTTAAGAATTAAATTATAGCTTCTAAAGGTAGAGTCTCCTTAGAGATTGCTAAACATGTTTTAGAAGCAAAGTACTGGTTGGATGACTACATAATTGGAAACTTGGTAATATAGAATCCCCTTGATTGTTCCATAGGACTTAAAGATTGAGCTTGTTAAAAACATGGAATAGTGCAATTGAATTCTGATATCTGTGATAACCTATTGGACAGATTGGTGCAAAAGTATTTATTTAGAGTATTTCACTTGTTGTAAATTTGCAGAATTTGACTATGAACATTTCATTATCCCATGTCCCATGTCCCACACAAATAAAACTTTAAAATTTATTTTTTTTCTTTTGTCTTATTTATCACTTTGGTGATATTTAGTTAGTGTAATATTACTGATTGCAAATGTGATGTTCCAACCTTTTTAAATATGTATGAAGTTAGTCCCATGAGTTTGGTTGATGAAAAGATTGGGTAACAATGGTGGCATTTTATTTTGTATTAGCTGTTTGCTCTCAACTTGAAATACTATGTTACAACACAGATAATTTACTGAGCTGATGAATATTTATTGTTCACTAAGGTCAACAAACATTGCTATTTGAAGCACATAAAATAAGGTCAAAATGCCACACAAAGGGAAGTTGTTTCCCTGGAAAAACTGGGACAAAAATATGTAGTGTACTGTGGCTGTGAACCCCAGAAGGCAAAGGGGGTGGCAGGCCCAGATGGTGTTAGAGGGAGACAATCACCCCATCAGGTCATGAAGTGAGAAGGATCTTCGTTTGATTATGTGGATTTTGATGTGTTTTTCACCTTTTTGATGATATAAGATGAGGAGTTATGCCAAAGTAATTTAGGGTGTACATACTGAATGGATTTCAGGTGGAATCACTTTAGATTAACTTTATATGTATCAGCTAAATTATTAATAAAGATGTTTAGGGTACTATAGGGGAAAATAGATTCTTTCTATGTAATATATAAATGTAAGTTTCTGTACCTCACAAGCACTGTTGTTTTGGTTCATGTTTTATAAATTTTTATATACTTAGCTAATGAGATGTCTATTCTAGAAAATATATCCAAGCACCATTTAGAGAACCACTACTCAGAAATCCAGTGGAAGGCCTGAGAGATAGCTCAGCAGTCTAAAGCGGCTGCTTAAATAAACTTAGGCAAGCACAGAAGGACCACATGCCATGCCTGCCCTATCTCCAGGGTAGACTGAATTGGCCATATTAAAAAAAAAAAAAAAAAAAAAAAAGAGAGAGAGAGAGAGAGAGCGGGCGGGAAGAGGAGAACAGGAAAGAAAAAAAGAAAAAGAAAGAGAAAGAGAAAGAAAGGAAAAGAAATCCAATGGCAAGATTCTCTATGGCCCTGTTTTTTTTGTTTTTTTTTTTTTCTATTCAGATCCCTGTCACAGATTTACATGCTCTATCCCTGCAGAGCTGAGGGACTCTAACAGGACTTGATTTCCCTTGAAGTGACCAGTGGAATGAGTAAGTGTAAGAAACATGGAACATAATAACTAGGAAAGGAAGCTAAGACACTGTAGTCAGCCAGTCTTGATAATTCAGAAACATAGGCTATTGATAGAAGGAGGCAAGAGGGAAGACATTGATACTATAGGCATCAGGACACTGTGGGAGGAGTTGAATAAAGGCTATAGAGAGGGATGCTTCCTGCCACAGAAAACATATTAGGTTTTCCTTCTTTTGTACTGATACAAGTAAATTATTTAAAAATCAGAAAGCAAGGTATATTTTTCTGTTTTGAGATGTTATTCTTAGGTACTGATTATATAGCTTTATATGGAAATCAAGAAAAGAATTCTGAGAAGAATTGCCATTCTGACTGGATCTTGTGCATATTTACAGGCTGGAATTTAAAGGTGAAGAAGGCAGTATCACTGTCTAGTATGTTTCATGAATTGCTCTATGTGGTGCTAGGGCATATAAAGGGAGAGAAGCCTTGTTCTGCTTTTAGCACTATAAAGTACCCAGAACCCTATTATCTGTCTTTCATCCAGGGTCATATATTCAAAACTCCTATGCCTTCTTTCCATGTAGCACTGTTTTTACATTACCACAGCTCATATACTTAATGATGGGACAGAAGAGTATCCTTGGTATTATCTGTTGTCTCAATCTCTGGAGAGAGAGAGGGAGTGGAAGACAGGCACATCAGTGGTTGTCTCAGTTACTTTCTCCAGTTGCTGGGACAATATACCCGATGCCCAAAATTAGGAATGGAAAAGTTTACTTAGCTCACAGTTAGTGGGGGTTTCATACTTGGCCATACTTGGCCAGCTCCAAGGAAGTGTGGCACATGGCACAGAGCAGTAGTTCATGATGGAGAAAAATAGCAAGAGCAAGAGCCAAAAGGGAGAAGCAGCTAGCCAGCCTATTTCCCTTCCTTATATTATATGCAGGCTACCCACCCCAGGGGAGATGTACCATTCATAACCCTAATCCCACCATTGGATCATGAGTTAATCACAAACTATAGAATCCTGCACCAATGACTACATGAGGCTTTGATTGGACAGCTAGACATAAAACATAAGAATGCTATTCTGCTCTCTTCGTGCTGTCCACATAAGGCTATTGAAATTGAAATTGCTTAAAATTAATAAAATAAAAACCAATGCTTTCTAACAAAGTTTCAGTGCTCAATACCCATGAGTATAGATGGCCCCCTGTAATTGTTTGCACAAGATGGTACAGAGGCACGACATTTCCATCATCATAAAAAGTTCTCTTGGGCAGTACTATTCCTTTTAACATTTTTATACATGATAAATATCATTTAAATCACATTGCTGCTATTTCACTCTTTTATAGATAATTAATACTGGTTATTAATTTACCTAAGTAGAAAATAAGTTCATCTCATTCTCTACTTATCCCCTAAACAAATAATTCAAGCAATTTATACTGTTGCTTCTCTATAAGTAGTGATGAAAACTTCTTAGATCATTGAAAAGTTTTTGTTAGAATCAGAATTAATTTTTAAATGTCTCTCTGTTAAAAACAATTTTTGAGGCTAGGGGTTGTAACTCAGCAGCATAGCACATACTTAGCATGTATGAGGCCCTACATTCAACCCCCAGCACACATAAACACAGATTCAAACACACACACACACACACACACACACACACATACACACACAATTCTTTAGGCTTGATCTCATGGCCTAAAGTACACAAAAGAAAATAGTAAGTATGAAGATTATGCCAATGTATAACAAAACTCATACTTTTAGTAATTCTGATTTATTACGTTATTTTTCTCATGCTGCAATGCACTAAATACTTTTATAGACTTAGTTTTATGTATTTCTTAAAATAACCTTATGGGTAAGAAATTATTACTGTTATTATTCTTATCTTACACACTTGAAGAAATATTCATTACAGTCTCATATAGCTAGTGACATAAACTATTTTTATTTACTGATTTTATTTTTCTTTCTTTTTTATGTGTTTAGTACAAGATCTACAGGGTCTTCCTATACAGATTGGATTTGTAGTGATCTTTCTGTCTGAAATGTCTTTAAAATGTTTGAGCCAAAACTAAGGGGGCATAAAAAGCAAATATTTTATAATCTTATAATGCTTTTCTTCCAATCTACCAACATTTGTATATATTTGAAAAGTTTAAGTATAGAATTGGAAAATATACATACTGATCCCTAAGTTAAAAAATTATTATATATTTGTAATACATTCCTTTTATTATTTATATATGTATATATACATATAGCAAGTGTATTTGTAATATACTGAATATAATGCCTTGATTCTTTGCTTGATTCTCCTTTCTTCCACCCTTCCATTTCTTGATCCTCTTCTCATTTGAGGATGATCTGTGTCCCTATTTCTTATCAGCTAACTTCTATTTTGCTATTTACTTATATGTTGGGTTACTTACTTACATGAGAAAAACCATGCAATGTTTAAGGTTGTATATCTGTTTTTAATTTATTAAGCTTATATGTGTCATTCACTTCTCTTAACATTACCATCTCTTCATTGTCTCTGAGTTCTTGAAGGTTTTTCTTCTTTATGGTAGAGTGGTACTTAACTGTGTGTAAATACCACATTTTCTTTATCCATTTCTGTTGATGGGCATGTAATCTATTTTTAATATTTAGCTATTATGAGTTGTGCTACTAAACATGTAGATATGCATGTATTATTGCAATATCATGTCTTCAGGTTTTTCAGGAAGATATTCAAATGGGGAATAGCTGATTCAAATGAAATTTCTAGTTTTGTTTTGATTTGGTTTGAGGAATCTCCATAGTGATTTTCATTGTACCTGCACTACTTTACATTTCCCTGAACAATGTAGAATTGTTCATTTTTTTTTCTCACAGCTTTGTCAGCATTTATTACTTGTTTTATTGTTGATGGCCATTATTTCTGGGGTAGGATGGAATATCATTTTAATTTTCATTTCTCTAATGGCCAGCAGTGTTGAACACTTCTTCATATATTTATTTGTCATTTGTACTTCTTACTTTTAGAAATACATTTTCATTTTACTTATATGCCTTTTTTATTGGACATTTTATCAGAGAGTTTTATTGAATTCTTTAGTCCTTTGAGGAATACGTTACATTTGTTTTCTAAATCTTCCATCAGATTCAGTACTTTTGTTTTAATGTTTAGATCTTTAATCCTTTTTAAATTTTAGTTTAGTACATGATACGATTTTTGGATTTAAATTCAGTCTTCTGCATACGCATAGACTGTTTCCACGATATTTTAGAGGCTATCGACCAGATGTGAAGATTAAGGCCTAACTAGCCTGTGTGAGCACCAGGGAGAAGGGCAGCTTGTGAGCATGGTGACATGTTACAAGTTCTAGGGAAAGGTTAGAATCCTGATGTTTACCTGGAAGTGTACTACAGACAGTGAAAGGCAGAAGAATCTTGTGATTCTCTAATTACTTATTCCAGGGTCTAAATAAATAAAGGCAGCATGGGCCAGTCTCTTGGGCCTCTTTGTTCATGGGAGACAAGAGTCTCCTGCCCGCCACAGTTTAATGTAATCCTGTGTCTCTGTTTTTTATTCTCCCTTGTTCCCCAGTCAGGTACAAAACTCATATACAATTTTCCCTTCAATTTCTTGTTTTGCCCCTTCATCAAAGATCAAATAGTTGAATGTACTTGGAAAACTCATATTTTTAAAATATAGGTTTGTCTCATATGTTCTGAATATTGTTGATGCTTTCAAAAGTTTGCTTTTCACCAAGAAAATAAATGTACAGACTTGACTAAGTATTATGTTTATGAAGCAACCTGAGACAGAAAACTAAAGTAAAAAACATAGTGTAAGTTGTAGGAGAAACAAGGATATATATATATATATATATATATATATATATATATATATATAATTTTTTTTGGAAGTATCAGGGATTAGACTCAGGACCTTGTTCTTGCCAGGCAAGCACTTACTCCACTGAGCAATCTTCCCATCCTCCTTCACAAAATAATTATGTAGGCTTGTTGATGGCTTGGATTGGAGGAAAACAGATAATGTTAATGGGCATTCCAGAAACATTTAAGAAAGCTGATTTAAACTTTACCTGTTTTAAAACAAATGTTTCAAATGGGGCTGGGGAGATAGCTCAGTAGAATAAGCGCTTGCCTGGCAAGTTCAAGGACCTGAGTTCATTCCCCAGTTTTGAAAAAAAAATTAAACTTTACTTATTTAGTTTTCTACATATCAAATATTACATAATAGGTTAAATTTATCTAACTTTTCTTTTTCCTTTATTTTTCTGAAAAATTTCTCAAGATGCGCTGTGAAACACTTCAGTAGTTAGGTCTGGTCTGTAGTGTGTTCATCCTACCTTTTCCTACGGAGCACAGACCCTATGGAATACCATACCCAGGGTTATATTTGTCTGAGCTTCATTGGCCACTGTGTAAGCTGCTTTGACCAAAGATGCTCCAAGATTTTGTCTGAACATCTTTCAAGCCTGTGTAGTATTCTATAAAGTATACTTAAAACATCTTTGATTAAACATGAATAGACCTAGTGAACAAACCAAATTACTTAAAATCCCCTCTGCTTTTATATAAAGATGAAAGCTTGTATTTTTAGGATGTTCAAGTATAAGAGGTGAAGAAGCAAGATGCCATCCAGTTGCAAATGTCTTAGCCAAAATGTCTGTGTAGAGCTGGGGAGACAGCTCAACAGCATAAGTGCTGCCTTCACAGGTGCAAAGTCCTAAGTACTTCCCAAGTTCCACATGCCTTGCTGGCCTTGAAAGTGGACATGGTTGTGCACGCCTGTAATCCCAGCACTGGGGAGGCTGAGGCAAATGGATCACTATGAGTCCAAGCTTCGTAGGAAAAAAAAAAAAATTTATATATATATATATATATATATATATATATATATATATATATCATATGTGGGTATATATCTATGTGTGTACATGCACACTTAGAGTGCACCCAAACATACCACAGTGTTCATAACTGCTGACCCAGTACCATCTAGTTTGAACAAAATTGAAATTCATCTGTGGGTTTAAAATGGTTAAGACAAAAATGGGAATCTTAGAAATAGAAATATAAGGGGATTCGATTGTTTCAGGTGCGGAAGAGGCTGACATATGAAGAGTGTATTAGGAGAGAAAAAGGATTTTAAGATCCAAAAAGAAGTGAAAGGGGAAGATTCATGTTATTGACTGCAAATAGCTATATATATCTAGAGAAAGGCTTCCGAGGTTGTTCACAGAATTGCTTTGCCATTCCTTTGGGAATTATGGCTCCATATACAAGAGTTCCAACTGAAGGCCTTTCAGCCAGGCCAGTGGGAAAATTGCCCAGAAGATTGTCAGAGAGTTATTTGTTTTTATTCCTGTCCGGTGTGCTTCAGTCCACAGTACAATACAGAGAAGCCTGCCAACTTTAAATTGTATTATGAAGCCAAATAGTTAGGGAAGCCACTCTGCGAAGAGGTCCTCATGATTTACTTGAAGCCCTAGTAACTTGGCTGAGAGGAGCTAACAGCCTGAAATGTGCTATAGGCAGGCCTGGCCTGACCTTGATCTTCTTCAGCTTGGCCATTAATCCCCAAACTTGTGGCTGGCTCTGGAAAGCAATGTGTAATGGATTGCATGTCATCTCATGTGCTTCTAGGGCATAGACATTGGCATGCTGCATTTCCTGAATAACTTCCCAAGGACTTCAGCAAACATTGAAGGATGAAGAAGGGGAAGGGTGTCCCTGCCTTCCCATTTAGCTTTAATATATCATTAGCTGAAACAATATCATAAGCACCACTGTTGCCTTAAGGGAGAGAGAAGAGTCATTTAGTTCCCTGCAATTTCTGGCATGCTTTTTGTAATATGGTAAACTGTTGCTAATCTACTCTGTCCATAATGCCAGTATCTAAGACCCTTTGCAGAGCTTTTGCTTTTCTTCTTCCTTTTCTTCTTTGTTATTGTATAACCTTTACAGTAGGTTATAAAAATTGTGAAATTGGATTTGTTCATATTGCTGTGAATGATTTTAACAATTTGGCTACTGCCTTTGTAAATTTCTTGTTACAGGTTTTACCTGTCTCTTTTGATAATCACTTACTATGTCACAAATTTTTTATATTATTAATACATGGTTTAATGTCATATGATATATACCTTAAAATATATTTTATATAATCATTACATTTGTTTATCATAATCCAAATTTTGGAGACTAGAGCATGTTGCCCATAAGCACTAGAACTAAAAAAATTATCAAAAGAGGCAATGTGACAACTGTACAAATATTTATTTTTATTGTCTCTTCCCTTCTATAATGAAAGCCAAATAATTTATCTCAAGAATATTTTATATTATATTACAAATAACTAAGAAAATTGTAAAACTTGATTTACATTTCTTACATTTTATATAGTTTTTAAACATATCCTTTTAATAGAAATGGCTAGAAAGATGACAGTCTGAACTATCCACAAAAGCTCTACTTGTAAATTAGTGAAATAAATGAAATGACACTTGCATTGTTTTCCATAATATATGTCTAAATTCCTTTTAGAAGACGATGAGTGAGCATTTTGGGGTCCGAAAGTTTAATCCATACTTATCATTTCTAGATGTTTTTCGTGATACCAGTAAAATTTTATATAAATTTTGTGACATGACACTTTGTATAATCTCCTATCCAGCAATATTAAGGTGAAGATCAAAGGAGAAAAAACTGTTGAGAATTTGGAACTTAGAAATTTTAAAAGTTATTTCATTGGTAGGTGCTTCTTTCTTTTTTTTTCTTGTAAAATAACATTAGTGCAAACTTTTATTCTCAATGAACTAAGAGTTAGCTGTGTATCTATCCTTACTCTCTTCTGTATCTATGTGTGTATATATATGTATATATACATATATATACATATATATATATATAGTTCATGTCTTATAAGTAGATTGTAAGTCAGAGATACAGTGTGAATCATAACACAAAAAGTATAATTAATCAATATTCAGAAAGTTAATTAAATATTAATTAATTAAAATTAAATTATTTCAAAACAATATTCCAAAATTCAAATCAAATTGTAAGTTCAACTTAGCCACCAGAATGTTGGGTATTGTATATACAAATTTGTAATCAATTCAAAAGGCTCCCATAGTATTTGAATAGATTAATATATACAAAGATATCAACTAAGAAAAAGTTTCCACTGTAGTAAAGAATTACTCAGAATAAAACATTACATTAATACTGGAATGGCAAATATATGACCCGAACTTCTAACACTTTGGGGATAGGATATTGCACAAAGTTCTAGCATGTCATGCACACAGTGTCCATCATGTTTTCTGGTGGCCAGGTGTTACTTGGGAGACTGAGCTACTGCTATCTACCTGATATCCACTCTGTAAATCCAGAGAGAATCATGACCCATAGGGTGCAGGAGATGTCCATTTATAGAATATGCTGATGGACATGTTCTGCTGTTGTATACAAAAGAATAGTTGAATGACTGCTTTTGTATACCTCTTTTTCTCCTGCATTTAATTATTTCCCTATTTTGTGGATTCTTTCCATTCTCCTTCATGGAGTTGTGGTCATTTTGATCCCTTTCTAGAATATCTTTTAGTAAATTGTGTAGGGTTGGCTTTGTCATCATGACGTTCTTTAGTTGTTGTTTGTCCTGGAAGTATTTCACTTCTCCATTGAACTTGAAAGCGAGTGTTGCAGAGTGTATCAGTTGGGCTGGAATGTGTTTTCTTGCAAGACTTGAAGTACTGTGCTCCATGTTCTTCTTGACTTGACGGTTTGTAAAGAGAGATCTGCCATAATTCTCAGGGGTTCTCCTTTAAATGTGTTCTGTTTCTTTTCTCTAACGGCTTTTAGTATAATGTTCCTGTGCTGAATTTCTGGAATCTTGATTATATTATGTCTAGGTGTGGTTTTAATTGGGTTGATGTTATTTGGAGTTTTATATGTTTTGCTTACCTGGATGTCAAATTGTTTCCCCATATTTGGGAAGTTTTCTGCTATTATTTCTGCCCATATTCTTTTTATGTCACTTATACAGACTCCTTTCTCATTGGTGCCTATTAGTCTTAAGTTGTTCATGTTTGCATCATCTTACAGGTATTGAATTATTTTTTCTTGCATCCTAATTGTTATTAAGAGATTTTTTTCTTACCTCTTCGCTAGCTGCATTGGTGTCTTTAAGGTCTGAAAGTCTATTTTCACTTTCACTGAAATGGTTTTGCCAGCTTGTGATTGAGGTTTTAAGTTCTCATGTAGCACTTTGAATCCACTTCATACATTCTATTACTTTCCTATATTGCTCATTCAAGGATTTCATCATTTTTCTATTCTCTGTTTTTTTTTTTTTTTTTTTACTCAGTGCCTTCTTTAGAAGCACTTAGTACTTCTTTTGTTGTAGGTAGTATTTCCTTTTTTTTTTTTTTACTTCAGAAATTATTTCTGATTTATTTCCTCTATACCTCTCTGCAGTTGTTTCTTGACTCTGGGTGGTATTATTTCAGAGATTTCTGATGTGTGATTTGCAGTTTCTTCTATGCTATTGTCTCTTGTATTTGTTTTGGGTGGGCTTGGAGATTGAGAGTGCATTTTGCTCCTACTCTTTGTCATTGTGTATAGCCCTGCCTTCTCACCTTTGCTGCAGAGCTTTGGTAGAGTTCTTCCTTAGCACCAGATCTGGATCTACCAAGTTCAAACTGGTCATGGTGGGTGTGGCTTGGGTCTGGCTTCTGAGCTCCATTTCTTCCTACTGCAGCCTTTCAGGGTGAACCTGCTGTTCCACTGTGGCAAGATGTTCTGCTTCTAGATCAGCTGGATGGGTCTTGACTGTAGTATCTCTGCAGGGAGTTCTGTGGCAGTTTTCCACACTAGGCATGTCTGATGGATGAGGTTCCACTCACTCCAGATGTTGTTGCTGGGTCGAATGAGTTTTCGGTGGGCCCTGGGTCATCTGACTCACAGGCGAAGCCTGGTTGCTGGATAATGAGTTTACTGTGGGCACAGGACAATCTCACTCATGCACTGGGCCTGGTTTCTGGGTCTCAAGTAAGTTTTCAGTGGGCCCAGTGAAGTCTACCTCCTCACTGGTAAGTGCTTCTAAATAAAGTTAGTTCCTTTCAGACATGAAAGGATGGAGCAAGTCAAAAATATCTCTCTGATTTAAAGAATAGTATTGTACCTGGGACCTGGGTTTTTGCTATTTCAGGGAAATAATTGTATATTTTCATTATTAAGTTGGTTTTGTTCACTTTTAAAGTTTTTTTTTTTTTTTTTTGTATTTTAGAGAAAGGTCTACAGGGTGTTCAGACTCATTGTGATCAGCCTGTTTACAGCCTCCCAAGAACTGGGGTTACAGGCACGCTGCCACCATGACCAGTTTCAACTGCTATCTCAGCATACTCTGGGGAGCAGGGGCCAGCATGGCAGGCTAGGGGGATTGAACTCCTGGCCCCTGAGCCTGTTGGCAGGTACTTTAATCTGCTGAGCTATTTTGCTGGCCCTTTAATCTTTAATATATATCATTTCTATGACTGTCTGTAGTGAAAACTTTACTGAAGTATGAAGCATGCATTTCTACACATGGGCAGCTGGATCTGTTAAATTCCTCCATGCTCAGGGCTCTTGTTTTATTATTTGGGTGACTATATCTTGGCAAAACTTCTTCATGAAAGCTCAGGAAATTGTGTTTAGATCATTCGTATCATGGGAAATGGGCTGATTTGTATCTGCACATAAGAACTTAAGAGGAAAATGCTGGAATCTTCAAAACTGTGTACAGAAGCATGAAATAGAATTTAACATTGGTGGTTTCTAAATTTTCATTAGTTTCTAATTTCTCTGTCCTTTCTGCAATCTTCCTAGCAGACAGTGCATGTAATTCAGTGTACTGCAAATGTACTTGCCCAGCTATGTTAGAGACATGTTTCTTATTTTTCTGAGCAAGTAACAGGGTTATTTGGCAAGAAAATGAAAAGATTTTTATTCTTTATTATAAAACTATATTTTATAAATTAAATTGTTGTATCCCCTTTGGAATATTTATTGTACTAATGTTTCATTGTTTTTGAGGATTTGCTTGAAATCCTCATCTAGTGAGCCTTTTTAGCATTGCCTGTCTCAGTCTGGATCCAGCTCTGATTAGGTGCTTTCTCTGGGCTCTTTTCCCCACAGGTAGCACAACATACAACAGCTTCTACATTTATTGCAAAGCGCCCTGCCAAGGAGTGCAGCCGGGAAAGCTCCGGGTACGGTGTAGCATGTGCAAAGAAGCCACCCTCACTTTGGCCCAGGTAAGGATGCCCAGATCCAAGGTGGCATGGCTAAGAAAAATGAGTGCAAGTGACCAGAACTGCTTTTTGGGATTTCTTATCTCTATCACTTTATTGAAACTACAAGCCATTCTTCTATGTAGTTCCAATAACTAATGATACTTGAGGTTTCACTTAAAAATACACTTTTGCCTTCAGATTTTTTTTTTTACTTGTAAAAGTTTATATAGGGCAGTTATCCTCCTGCTTCTATAATACAGGCCTATTGAAATAAAGTGTAGAGATTGCTTTATAAGAAAATGAGCCTTCAGTCGGGCATTTTTTGCAAAGGAGTATGAAGAAGCGTCTTATGTTACTGGCCATGTTTTACATCTGGACCTTTGTGTTGGAACATCAGAATCCAATGTGCATTTAAGAATGGTGCATTGAATTTTACTAAATAGTCATTATACCCTAGTTTAAAAAGACACCCTAAAAGGAGAGTTGCTTATCACATACAGTTCCAAAGGAAAGCAAACCAGAAGTCTACAATGGCTTGTCTATTTTTGAGAGAATTTTTACATTATAAGATAGCTAGAAAACTTCAAAAAGTAGATGATGACATGACCCGTGAATATTATATAAAATTTCAATTCAAATGTAAATACAGTTTATCAGCACACAGAAATGGCCTTCCCATTTCTGTAGCTGCTGTCATGATTCTTTTTGTGCTACAAGGGCAGAGTGGAAGAGTTAGGACACAGAATGAATGGCCTGCAAACCTGGAACTGATTACTGCCTGGCCTCTTAGAGAAAAAGTTTGCTTATCCTGATATAAAACTCATGGTCAGTTTGGTAGAATTTGGTAGGATGCAATGTGGGCACAATAATGAGCTCGAGTGTATAGAGTGTTTATTTAGGGCAGGTGAGTAAGCACATGGAGACATAAAAAGGCAAAGTGCTGTGGTAGTCAGGCGTACTTAACTCAAGTACCAGATGGAAACTGCCTGTGGTGGGTATAGCTAACACCCATGTGCAGATTGTGGTGTCTTTAGGTTGTTGCTCAACTGCAGGGTCAGACTAAATACAAAGAGTTATAGAGATTAAGTGAGGTTAATATGAGGTCATCAAAACCTAAAATAGTAAAGCATCCAGGAAACGAAGATATCATGAGGATAACATGTCTTGTAAAAAATTTCAAAGGCAGCTCAAGTTGGAGACCATGGGGCTAATCCTAATAAAATGATGATGATGATGATAATGAAGATAATGATGATAATGATGATAATGATGATGATAAAGAAGATGATGATGATGACGATGAAGATGATGATGATGTTTTTTAAAAAGCCCATCCCCCAAAAGGGAAAAAGAGAAAATTTTAGAAATGTTAAATACTTAGCATTGTTCTATTATTTTCATGCATTTCATAAATTTTATGTGTTCATATGGGTTTATGTATACTTCAGAATAAAAATTCAGGTCTTGATTATTCCTTTCAGAAAAACAAAAGTCCCCCAACCCATATCTGCTCAGCAGCAGCCACTAATTTCCCTTCAAATCAGTGCTCTGAAATAAAGTCCAGGCACCTTGCTCAGGCAGACTACATTTCCTGGGAAATACTGCTGTCACTGTTCAGTGGTCTTAACTTCATCGCACCTTAGCTGCCCTCCCTTTGACTACTTTTGATTTCATCAGTTCCCAGAACTGCTCCACTTTGATGCCTAAATTCAATATTTTATTCTCCTTATTCTATTTACTGTTCTGCATGTCAGTGGCCTTTCATTTATGTCTTTTCTTTGGCTACATGGCCTCTCCTCTCATCATTTCCTACCCCAGGAGGCAAAACTATAGCTACATCATTGCAAATAAATTTCCTGTTTTTCACTCATACAATTGTCTGTTTATCTTTTTATATTTCTGAGTCTGTAAGCTTTATTTAATCAGATAAGTTTTAGTTTATGTCCCTGATTTATCTTATACACTTCACACAATGCTGTGTTCATAGTGTGGCAGGAACAAGTAGTGTTGAATAGGTGACATCTGTATTTGAACTTTTATACATTATTGCACAGATTGAAAACCTTTAAATTGTCATCTGGGATTTTGTAATTATAATATTGATGTGAATTTTCGTGTGCTTGCTACAATTTATTGATTGCCTTCCTTAGGCTTGTTTGTTCATTTATTTATTTATTTATTTGTTTCCAGAGTCTTACTACATAAGCCAGACTGGCATTTAACTTGATTAGGTAGTGCAGGCTGAGCTCATACTCATAGTGATCCTTCTGGTTCAACCTCTCAAGTGCTGGGATTATATTGTGTTTTACTGTATTTCTCTGGGCAGAACCATAAAGTAGATAGTATCATCTCCCCCTTTTTAATCAAAGAAACTGCTTGAGGTTAAGTAGAGAGTCCCAAGTTACACAGTTAACAAATGTTGGACTAACAGTAAAAATATCTTCTTTGCATTTCTCCAAAGTTCTAACCTCTTCTAGTGTGTATTATTCATTATACAAATCTGATAATCAATGTTCTATTATCTGACTCTTTTCTTGTACTTTTAAGTATCATTGAAAAATATTCCTGAAAAATTTTGATTTATGATTGACATGAAATGAAATACAAATGATTTAATTTTTTAACTTAATCCATATTTTTAGTACAGTTACTAGTTGCAGCACAACTGGGTCATACCAGAGGTCACACCAGACATTTAAGTTCTCTTCATTAAAGTGACTGTTCAAACAACAGAAACCACAAACTGAATAGGATCTCCGGGTGGGACTTTCGTGGGACAGTAATTAGTGGATAATTGTGTGTTTATACTTGCCAGTTATATAAGATGTGCTAGATTTTTATCAGATGAATGATTTCAATATAGAGTAGCCAACTCTTAGGTTTCATTTTCAAGATCTTTATAAATATCAGTAATTTATATAATTTTCTCTGGTCATTAAAGAATAGAGTAGGTAAGTTCTGATATAACTAGTTAGAGTGGCATGGCATGGGGTTTAGTCGAATCTCTAGAAGGCAATATTTTATATACAAGGAGAAAAACTGGAGCATTCTTAGCCCCCTGAGTCAGTTTTGAAGGTGTAATTAATTTCATTTATTCCTGCCTTGAAAAATCAGTTTGCAAAAAAACTACATCAGTCTCCATAATTACCATCTATACTTTTTGTTGTTTTTTAGGTTCATTCACGTAATGCCAATATTTCCTTAAAACTATTTAAAGCTTTCCCTGTAATAATAATGAGCTACCACTATACATAATTCGTATTTTAAACATATTTCATATTAAATATGTTCATAATAAACTAGAAATAAAGATGGACCTCAGCCATTTCCATCCTGATGGTGATCAGAAACAAAATTCCAACATGCTGACCTGACTTCAAGGGTTATTTAAGAATCAGCTCACACAGCTAGCCTTCTTCCATTTTCAAATCAAAACGTCCTCTTTATTTCATGGTGACCTTGACCAGGGTTGGAACTAAACCGAAATATGCTGTGCATGTTCACTGCAGAAATGTGAAAGCTCACTGTAAAATAGTGAGCACAGTTGATTGGAAAAAACATGGCAAACATTCTATTTTCAACTGATTGTCCTGAGATTGTACGCTTGGGTCCATGCAGAAATGAGACAGGTTTGTGCCCAGCAGGGGAGTTACTTCGTGCATGGCTGTATATTTCTGATTTTGTTTGTGAGCAGTAAAATGGATAACTTAAAATAACTGGTGTAATTGTTTTTCTCAAAAATTTCCTTAGCTCCTATTTATGTAAGAAAAAGCACTGTCAAAGACTTTATATTAATAATTTTTAAGGGGAGTTTAGACAGACCGATGCCAATAGGAAGGAGACTATCGCTGGGAAACAGTCTGCACTTCTACTTCCTCAATCCTGCAGGCAACCTCCTCACTTTCTTGAGGGAGATGAAGTGCCTTGTCCCTCTCTACCACCACAGTCCTGGTCATTGCCCACATTCTGGGTGAATTGCATCTCCTTGAGCAGCAAAGCTTCTATGGTGAGAAGAAAATGACTCATCCTTTTAAATTAACACAGGCTTAAAATTTCACAAAGATATTTGGAGACTAAGGTAAGCTTTTGACTAATACTGCTCAGAAGATAGAATGGATGTGGCAGTGAATAGAGAGAACACACACACTTTGCTCTGGAGTGTCTGTTGGGCAGAAAAGTCCTGTAAGACTACAAATGGCCACAGGACATACACCTGAGGGATACAGCTGGTTTATTAGCACAAACATGTGAATTTTCATGTATGCATTGTATTGTTTTAGTGGCTCCCAGAGCTTCCTCAAACACTCAGTTGAGTTTCCAAGACAGTGATGGTGAGTTTTAGAGCTTTCAGTGATTACAAACAGCCAGCTGCAGCACGTGTGCCATAGGTTCACCATCACAACTGTTCTAGTGGAGAGATGCTTGGATGAAAGGAAGGTGGTGGAGCTATCATGACTCAGCAGAGGGTCTGAGGGAAGAAGAGACAGGATGCTCTGTTTACTGTTACATGTTATTAATCTCTCCGCTACTAACTTTAGGTAAACCAGAGTTACCCACTATGAACATTTTTTTGATTGCATCCAGTTTATTAATGTTAAAATTAATCAGAACCCAGGAGATTACTGCAGCCATGAAGTTTGGATGAATTTCCCCTTACCATCATTATAATTACTCTATCTTAAAAAAGAACTTTATCTTTGCCATTCTAATGAGATACTCTGCTTTGTAATAACATAGCTAAAAGGTTTTTGATGAGAAATGGTGCAATAAATAGAATAAGATGTAAAGTGCCTGGCATGATGGATTTTGTTTAAAATTGGTTTATAGATTAGGCACAATTTATGTGAGAATATTTATTAAGAAATATAGTTTAAATGTGTAATCACTCCTAAACTTAATATTTGTTACAGATTAATTGTTGGTCAGGAATCAACTTGCTTCTCTTATTGTCAAAAGTTACTCTCAAATCTATGTAATGAATTATAGTCTTAGAACCTAAAATTCTCTCTAGTTAACTTTGCCCAAGTATTCATTATTTTACTCTTTGCTTATTGTACATTTGTCATATTTCATAGTCTTTAGACAAGTCACTCCACAGTATTGAAATTTTTGGAAGCCAAATCTTGGGTGTCCCAATAGTGAAGGTGTTAGCTGCACCTTCATTTGGTTTTGCTTATAGTTCTACTGTCAGACCTGGTTTGTATGTGGATTTATCTTTCATGAGCTCCAGGTTTGAAGTGATCAGCATGGGTACCAAATGGCATCTGTGTCACTGGGGAACCTCTTGTTATTTTGTTTAAGATTTCGCTTGGCCTCTTGCACTTTCCTCCCCTCCATCCCTTCTCATCCTCCTTACCTGTACTCTCTCATCCTCACCCATTTCTATTCCAGTGGCTGATAAGTAGAGAATCTCCTCTTACAGGGGAAAAAGAAACACTTTGGCCATGATGGGGATCTAAAGAGCCCAGAAGGCCAATGGTCAATGTGTGCTTTTTATAAATAATTGAATAGACTTTGAATAAATTATTACATTACTTTGGACTGGGGAGATATCTCAGCAGGATAAGTGCTTGCCTAGCAAGTGCAAGGTCATGAATTCAATCCCCAATACCTTATGCTGTGCTGCCCTTGAACCCTAGGTGTACCATGCCAACCCTAGAACAGGCAAACAGGCGTGGTGATGCAGGCTTGTAAGCCCAACACTGTGGAGACTGAGACAGGAGGATCACTATGATTCTGAACTGCCTTGTGAGACCCTATAAAAATAAAATAATATAAAGTAAAGTAAAATAAAAGTTTAGGTAAACTGCCCATTTGTAGAATCACCTTTTGGTGAACTGATTTCCACCAGCCTGCCTGTGATCTTGGAGGATCACTATGAGTCTGAACTGCCTCATGAGACCCTGTGCCAATAAAATAAAATAAATAAAATATTTAGATGAATTGCCCATTTGTAGAATCATCTTTTGGTGAACTGATTTTCACCAGCCTGCCTCAGACCAAATGGCTACAAATGGACATAGAACATACACCTGAGGGACGCAGCTGGTTTATTAGCACAAAGATGTGAATTTTCAGGTATGTATTGTATTGTTTTAGTGGCTCCCAGAGCTTCCTCCAGCACTCAGTTGAGTTTCCAGGACAGTAATGGCGAGTTTTAGAGCTTTCAGTACTTAAAAACAGCCAGCTGCAGCATGTGTGCCTTAGGTTCACCATCACAACTGTTCTAGCGGAGAGATGCTTGGAAGAAAGGAAGGTGGTGGAGCTATCATGACTCAGCAGAGGGTCTGAGGGAAGAATAGACAGGATGCCATCAAAGTTCTGGTGGGAAGGCTGGCAAAGCCTAATTTCCATGTTTGGAGTGGGACACAGTGAGCCCAGAATCTAGCCACTGTCCAAAGTAGGGCTGCCATTTTCAGCTCATTACAGTATAGGATCCTCAAGTACATTTGAATTTCAGAAAAGCAGTGAGTAAATTTTTTAGTGTAATTGTTCTACACCTATCCCAATGTTTTAAATATAAAAAGAACTAGAATTCAAATTGAACTTGGCAACCTCTATTTGGCAACACAGCCCTGGATATCACATCCCTTTTAGCTGGCATATTTTGTAATGATGATATACAAAGAGTAAGAAGGTCCCTCAGTAGACTCTGGAGAGGCTACTCCGGTGAACTTGGGTCCAGGAGCAGGTGAACTGAGCTACAGATGATGAAGGACACAATGCAGCACTATGAATAAAGGCAGAGATGTGTAGGCAGCTGTAGCCAATTCAGTCTTACTGTTCTTTTACATCAGTTGTCACTACATTTGGAGCATTAATCATATACATACTATTTCACAATTAAAATATTCTTTAGTCTTATTAGTTGTAATGATTTCAATTAATTAAGGCTTAAGAAATGTTAGTTGAGGTGGGCAATTCATTGACTTTTAGTTTTTAAAACACATTTAAACTTTATTTATTTGTTTATGGCCAGCTCAGCCTGCCCTGAGGGTAGGGCTGGCACAGCATGTGGTGCCAGGAATCTAACAATGGTTCCTATGGTTGCCTAAGCTCACCTAAACAGGTGTGTTAGACCACTGAGCTATCTCGCTGGCCCTTGTTAACATTTAAATTGAGGTAATTTTGTTCATCTGGATCTCAGTCAAGATTATCCTTCATTTTTTATTTTTTATTTTTAAGAGGATCTTAGGGCCAGCCAAATAGCTCAGCATATTAAAGCTCCTGCAAGCAGTCACAAGGGCCAGGAATCTGATCCCCTTGGCCTTCCTTGCTGACCTCACCCCCGGCACACACGGAGACGACAATTGAGACTGGACATGGTGGTTTGCACCTGTAATCCCAGCTCTTAAGAGGTTGTTAACAGGCGAATCACTACAAGTCTCATTTAGTAGTGAGACCCTGAACACCCTGCAGAGCCTTCCTTAAAACAGCAAACCAAATCCATCAACCTTCTCAATTCCTAAAGTCAGATAAAAATGCTATGTAATGACAATTGTGAATAAAAGTAAAAATTTAAAAAAAGAGAGAGGCTCTTAGAGTAATGACTGTCCTCTCCTGCTCTCTCTCTAATTTTTCCTTTCTTTTATAGTTTTCTTTTTTCTTCCTTTTTCCTTCTTTCCTTCCATCCTCTTCCAAGGTCTTCAGACCTTCTTCCCCTCTTTTTTTTTTTTTTCCTTTTTTAATGTCTGGTAATGATTTCACTTACCAGTGTTTAAGAAAAATGAAGAGTAAAAGAAAAGAATCTGTGCTGATATGTGTTCTCCAAGCATGTTTTTACAAAGTTAACTCCAAATCTTAGAGTTTTGAGTAGCCTAAGGGTATAGTGCTTTCCAGTAAGTAACCTTGTGCTCTGTTATGAGTAGTGTCTGACTATATTTGCCTAGATAACCATCTGTGTTCCTTACTGCCACTGTGAAACCTTCAGCATTGTGGGGAGGAAATTTAAATCTTGGAGTTCTGAAAAATTATATGTATATGTTATCTGTATATGATAATGATGGTGATGGTGGTGATGATGTTGATGATGATGATGATGATGATTATGATGATTCAGAACTGGAGATTGAACTCAGGCCCTTGTGCTTGCCAGACAAGTGATTATTCTACTGAGCTATCTCCCCAGCCTTATATGAATGTTATTAACAACTGTAATTTTTTCTTTTATGTAAGAACCTAAACTGAGCACTTTCCCTACATATTTATTTTCCTTGAGTACTATGTTATTTACATGATACTTTTTCTAATTTTCATGTGTGTAAATGCCATTATCACAATGAAGTAATACATTATTTCAGTGTTACTTTTTATATAGAAAATATTAAGAATTCTAGAAAATCTGACATTGAGCAGTAACATAGGGTTTTTAATTTATTTAATTGGGAGTCAGCTGAGGAGACTAGAATTTTATTTACTATACAGGATGATACATTTAAAGCACTGAGAAGGGAAATATTTATTGCAACAACGTAGAAAGTTTTGACAAATTCACAAGTTACAAATATTAATAAACCATAAAGAAAAAGTGTTTCTAAAGCAAGGTTTCCGCTTTTTCTTTTTAATTTAAAGTTACAGTTGCATGTATTGTGCTAAAAACTACACCACACTGTTCATTGGTTAGTAATGCTGACTGCTGGCAGTGATTAACACAGGTAAACCTATGAGTGCATTCTTTTTCTCAGCCATCACCAAAGTGTTTCTCCTTTACTGTCCACTACCCCTTTTGGCATAACTGTGCAATTGTGGTATCAAATCAGTATGCAAGGCAGGGAGACGATGGCGATAGCTGTGCTAGACTTTTTCTTTAAAATAGTGTTGGAAACACTAGTAATCATTAACAACTTCCCAGCAGAGTTCTTTCATATCAGTGATTTAGAAATTGGCTCAATGGCTACTGATAATTATAAAGCGAGTTGCAAAACAAATATTACAAAGGAGAACAAAATAGCCTGATTGGCTTAGATCAGTCTTATTTTCGCCAAACAAAACCAGAGTTCTGTTAACAGGGTAAGAATGTATAATGGACTTGGGGTTATCTGTGATGAATGGCTGCCGTACGTAGAAGTGCTTAGTTGTTTAAATTCTTACACGAACTCTTCAACGACATTACTCAGTGAACATTTTGCTGTTATATGTCCTGTGTATATAGCACTGTGCCTGCACTAGAGACTTGGTGAGGTTTGAAATTGTTTTTGCATGTGAAGCACCTTTGTTTTGCAGAGGTTATTTGTACACATGGATGCTACTTCTGGGTCATTTACAAAACAAAATTAATTCATTTCCATTCATCATTTAGAATCTTCAGAAACAATTGCAGAAACAAAACAAATCTTGAGTATACTGAGTTCATTTCTTTGATTAAGAAGTAAGTGGTTGACAGATCTTACTGGGTAAGGCACAAATAAAATGTAGTGGTCTTTTCACCCTTTTCAGGTAATATGTATAAAGCAAATTACCTAGCACCAATAAAAGGTGCAGGGTGTGGATTCACATGGAAATGCTACTTCATGTCTAATAAAGAGAGCAGACCAAGAATGAGATATGTTTTTGCATTATTTTACAAATCACTCATACTACTTATACATGCATGCTAACTTCTGTCTGGGAATATCTCATTACATGCATGAAGGTATCATTAATGTTGAGTGGGGGCCAAAGAGACAGCTCAGTGGAATAAGTGCTTGCCTGTAAAGCAAAAGGTCCTGAGTTCAATCCCTGGTGCTGAAAAAAAAAAAAAAGGAAAAGAAAGAAAGAAAAGAATTTAAAAAAATCATTAATGTCAAATGGGAAATGGAGAAACTAATTGACTTGACTTCAATTGTACAGTTAGAAAGAAATCAAGCAGAATTAAAACTAGGAAGTAGGAGCTTATATTATTCTTACTGAAAGCCTCGTATTGTGTTACATTAGTCTTCTTATTGGGATACAGAGTAGGTTGAGACTTGGCAACTTTTTTTGAAAAGCTTGAAATTTGCCTATACTATACTTCCTATAGTGAGGATCAAAATTCAGGAACAGATAAAGAGTTAAAACATGGAAAGTTCTTTTAGTTAAGTGAGAAAAGACTAGCACCCAGTTACTTAGAAAAAGGAAAGCATAAATATTGAAGAGGAAAGACTCATAGATTCAGACATTTTACATGACTCATTATTTGTATAGATTTGTTGTGTGGGCAAACTGCTAATGATGTTAGGGTCTATGGCAGGAGCCCTTGAATCTCTAAGCATAATTAAATTCTATAGTCACTTGTTAGTGTAATGGAGCTAAGGTTATCTTGTCTAATTTCAAGGAATTATACTTCTGTCTAGTGTTAGAATGATTATATTTCTTATGTGCTATAAATTTTCAGTTATGCATGGAGGATTTCATATTAATTTTAAAAGTCATCCTAATAAGTAAACACTGACCTACTGCCTATGAAATGACCTATAATTAAAATAATCAGATATGTCCATAATTTAAAGCTAGTGGCATCATCATGGGCAGATATACTCTCCTCTCATTATAATGTGCTGAAAACAAATGAGAAACTATGCAACTACTTCTTTCTTTATCTTCATTAAAAGTAGTTTAGGTAAAGGTCAGTGTAAACAAATGTGATGTAACCCATAAATTGGGTAATACTGATATAAACAGATAAATTTTGCAGAAAGAGATACAGAAAAATAAATTATGCAAGTTTACCTATTGGAGTATGATTACAAAATTAAGAAAGATTGGTGTAGGAATGAAAGGCAGGCAATATACCTTGTCTATCTTTTGCTTAGCATAGTGAATTGTATATGGTAGATGTTCAAGAACTTTTGTAGAGTAAGTGTATAATTGATGTATGGCATCTTAATCACTATATGTCGTGCTTTTCCCATATTATTTGATTAGGGGCTGGGAAAATAGCTCAGTAGAATAAGCATTTGCCTAGCAAATGGAAGGGCCTGAGTTCAATCCCCAGCTTTGCAATAAATAAAGAAATAATCATGGGCTCCCCATACCCTTTGATTAGATATGAATTTCATAGTCATTTAATCTACATATAAAATTCTGATACAGGAATTGCTGTCATATAGTACTTGATATTTGGTCCTCTGACATCTAACTGAGAACCTTAGAAAGGAAAGAGTAAAGGCTTTCTAAATCTCAGCAAATTACATCAACAACTAGGCAGTCTTTGTTTTGATTAAAAATCTAAGGTTTGCTAGTTATTTGACCTGAAATCTGACTCTACCTATATTTTCTAGCTCTGTTTGAAAATACAAACCCCTAGCTATTCATATATCTAAATCAGTTAAAATTATTTGCTCCCAAGTTTTTTCTTTCTGTATTTATCTTGTAAGTCAAATGTAAGAAGGGTGAAAGTATCCCCTTACCTCAGAGAAATTCTGTTAAGACAGCTTCAGGAAAGAGATTGAAAAAAATGCTCAATTTAGAATTTATCATTTTCTAGTACAGGGCCAGCAGACCGTCTGAATTTGGGTAGAGATTTCATACACAGGATATTCTTGGTTCAAAATAGTCTTGAGAAGAAGCCTGGCTTATAGAAAGGTAAAGGGCAAAATGTACACATGAACTTTTAATGGAAAAGTGATGACGAAGTTTAACCAATAAAGAAGTATGGTGAGAACAGACAATTCCTGTAAGGCAGTGTAGCAGCCAAGAGCAATCACATAAGGACATGTTGAGGTCTCTAAGTTCAGTGCCTAGTGGTGATGTTTATGAGGCTGCTTCCAGCTACTTTTGGGAACTTCATCTGCATATCCTGTCATGCTTAATCTAAAGTTGATTCATTGTACTGATGATTCTTTTATGTCCTCCTCTAAGGAATTTTCATCTCCTCCTGGTAAGTGCCAGGTTCTGCAAGGACCAAATTATAACTTTATATTTCAAACATAGTTTGAATTCAATAAGTAACAGACTTAGGAAAATAACTATCCAACCAATCAAATAAAAAAACCATTCCATAAACTCCTCCTAGGTTTGCACTATGCTGGGCACTTGCCAGCAGGGAAGTACTATGGAGATCGGAGTTTCCTCTCTTCTCTCATTTTAAGCTTACACCCCCACAATGACAGTTGCCTCCTTCAGTTTCCCTATGGTAGTGTTGGACCAAGATGAGAGAGCTAAGGAGGAGGAAAAGGGAAATGTTTTTGCTGTATTGATAGGATTAGGGGATGTATTAGAATCAATACATCAGGATGTATGAAAAGTAGATGCATGATATCTGAATGGCCACTGTGCTGGTTGTATAGAGGTTGCCATGGGAACTTTCACTTTCATCTGCTATGATATGGTGATGTCTGTCTTCTGGTGACCCCTTCTTTCTCAGTTTCTGGCTTTTCACTGATTTTTACGCTATTTTCTCTATTAGGGTCCCATCAAATTGCCAGGAAGTCTTCGGCCAAATGAAAAATAGTGCACTTTCTCTTTTTCTATGAAGATCCCTTGTAAATCTTTTATTTAATAAACTGTAGGGTCATGGGTTGAGCCCAGAGTAGTAACTACAGCAACTAAGTAGCCAGTCTTTGAGATTTGCCACATGGATTTTTTTTTTTTTTTTTTTTCCTGCAGAACTGGGGATTGAACTCAGGAATTTGAACCAGACCTCATCCTGCTATCTATCCTTCATGGGAGCAAGAAAAGCCACATTAAGCTGTCTGTCTTTCTGATAAGGCCTCAATTGATTTAAAAGAATGGGATAGTGAGTGCCCCAATATTGTGGGATTTTGCTACAGTTCAATTTTTCATGCAGGAATCTTCTCATACTATCCTTACCAATTTCCCAGAAAGTAAACGTATATCATCACTATTGTGGAGAGGCTTCAAAAATTATGTCATGTATTGGCAGGTCTTTTGAGGGAGCTGTTTATACTTTCTGTTTAGTTTTGATAGGTATATAGAACTTCTCTAAAAAAAGGCCTTAATAAAAATTATATCATTTGAATGTGAAATCAGTTCTTCTTTTGCTTATCATATCTCTTATATTTGGTGCTCTAATTGCAACTTCTAGTATTTATACCTAAACTAAATCTGTAGTCCTTCACAGCTTAAAGGGTATGCCCATGTTCTTGTTGATTTCATGAACAAAACCATGGCCATTTTACACTGGAGAAAATTCTATAAAGTTTTCAAAAAAATGAAGGGGTTACCAAGAAACCAGATGAAGTGGGGTGCTAGCCTCACCCCCTATTTTGATATGAATGGAAAAATTTTCTCTATCACAGTGACTCTTTTCTTAGTAGAGAGATAAATACCTTTACTTGGCACATTATTGTTGTTACCATTACTTGCTTTGTAGATTCCTCAAGGTACTGAAAGTATTTTAAATGTGCAGAATCACCATCTTTCCTTTGTCCCCAAATGCTCTTATACTTTCTCTTTGACTTATCTTTTGGTGGTTTCATCTTTGTTGAGGCCATGGGTACCGTCATATTCTTTGCTGAATGTTGTATTACTGATGCTGTAGCTAGGCATTAAAATCTACCTGTGGTATCAAGATAATAAGAGCCAAGCATTAGTTCAAATCTTGAATCCTTAATACCACAGAGGTGCTGTCATTTAGGCTATCCTTTTACTCCCCTTTCTGTCTTGGAGAAAAAGGTTTTTTTTTTTTTTTTTTTTTTTTTTTGTTTTTGTTTTTTTTCAAATATCTTCTAATGAAAGACATAGAAAATGCAAGAATCTGATACTTTTAACCTGAACTTTTTTTGGAGGGGAAGGGTCCACAGGGTACTCAGGGTCTCACTACTAGATCAGACTCATAGTGATCCACTTGTTTACAGCCTCCAAAGTGCTGGGATTACAGGTGTGTGCCCCCATACCCTATCTCTATTGCCATCTCAGTGCACTGTGGGGGCAGAGCTAGCAGAACAGGCCCAGGGACTGAACCCCGGACCCCTGTGCCTGCTTGCAGTTGTTTTAATCCACTGAGCTATTTGGCTGGCCCATTAACTTGAACTCTTGTCCTTGTTCTTTTCTTAAAGAATGTGAATAACTTTCATATGACTTAGATTACTTTATTTTAACTTGAAGCAATATGTTCAGCCATAGATTTTTTTAAAATTTATTTCTTATATTTGAAAAACTATGCTTTTGACATGGGACCAGAACGAGTGGATTGGTATAATTGTTAGGTTCTGTATTTGAGTCTTGTATACCATTTACTTGAAAATTGAAAATTTAATTATTACAATTTGAAATCTAGTACTTTTTTTCAAATTATTATGTATTTTATTGGAGTTGGTAAATTCAATGTACTAGAAAAGAATCCATAACATTGTAAAATGTGCTGTGGTATGTGGTTTAGGCTGAAATATTTACTAAACAATACCACAAATCTAAGAAAATGTCAACCAGTACATTCAGAAGCAAAGCCCAATACAAACAATGTTAATTTTGTCTTCATTAGAAGAGGCTTTATTAAGGTTAGTCAGTGTAGAAAAGAAAACTAGACAGTAGCGTTTTTGTTTTTTTTTTTTTTTTTGACATGTGTAAGAGTTTTGAAATAAAAGCCTTATTTAGCAGACAGAAATTGATACCATTACAAAGTAGAGACAATTGCTTTGCTTTGAGTTGTTTAAAGATTTACAGACAAGTGATTCTCATTACTGCATATTCTATTTTAAGCATGCAGATTTTGGAATCCTGAAAGCACATGTGAACTTTGCACTTTTGACTTCAGTAGAGGATCAGAGAGGAAAGAAAGGGGAGGGAGGAGCAAGCTCAGAATGGGAAATTTTATAATTTTATTTATTTATTATTATTTTGTCCTTATTTCAGAACCCTTGTTTGTTCATTCACTCATTTTCATGGCCGGCCCAGCCCGCCCCGAGGGCAGGGCTGGCGCAGCATGTGGTGCCGGGGATCTAACCATGGTACCCGAAGCCGCCCAAGCTTCCCCAAGCAGGCGCTTCATACCACCGAGCCATCCCGCCGGGCCCAGAATGGGAAATTTTAAAAGAAAGAATGAGAAATAAGAGATGGTTATGCATGTATTCTTCCAAGATAATAAGTCCTTAAGCACTCTACTATTAGGAGTCAGTACAGTTTTGTCAGTTGAATCATTTGATTGCAAAGACAAAAGCAGTAAGATCTTAGATATTTTTATTAGCAAACATTGGTATGGAATTGTTCTATCCCACGTGGTAGCTACTAGCTGCTCTTTAGATGACTCTTTATACTTTAAGGAGTTAAAATTAAATAAAACTAAATAGTTCAGTATAGTTTACTAGTTACATTTCAGGCATTTAGTAGGCACTTGTGATAAGTGACTCCTGTATTCGTTACACCTTATAAATACAGGGCATATTTGTATTACAGGAAATTTTATTGGGTAGTAGACAGGGAATTCTTGTTTGGTTGGTGTGATGTCTCTGTGTGTTTTTGAAAATCATAATTGTATTTTCCAATACTAAGAAGAAAGATGAATGAGATAAAAAGAAGATAATATAAGTACTTGGTTGTTGTACAAATAAAATATAGATAGGGATTGAAGGAAGATGTACTAGAGCAGCTAAAGCCCTAGCACAGTTGTATAGATGAAGAGACCAAACAATGAGTTTAGGCAGAACTCACCTTGAACACACAGCTGATTATGGCCAATCAGGCAGTAGGACCAAAGTTGTTTGCTTTACAGTTTGTTGTCTTAGCACCATGTTGAGTCTCTTTGGGCATGTATACTTTCATATTTGAGAACTTTAAACCAGAAATTTCAGATTTTTATAACTTAGATATATGGTGTTTTCTCTCTTGAACTTAGAAAAAAGAGGTGGATTTCTCACACAGAGAATCACACTTCAAACACTGCTGTCTTTCGGGGACATCTCCTTCACCTCTACTTTCCCATACAGTTCAAAGGTACCAGGCCTAAAGATGATGTTGGCAGATTCAGCCAGCTCTGTGTAGCCTGTGTAGGTTCCTTTCCTACAGGAAGTGTGTTTCAGGTCATTTTGGCTGCAGACTACATTCTGCGGCAGAAGGTTATTCAATGCTATACCTTCTCCCTAGGATCATGTTAATTCTTCTCCTTCTGTGTTCCTCATCTAAATAAGGGTTTCCACTCTATGCTGCATGTGACTGTCTATGTGTGTCTACCCATGTTTGCAAACCAGACGAAGTACTCTGTGCTAATTAAGAAATTTAATCTGCTTGAGCCCACCTAGCTCAAGTACTGTATGGAAACCACTGTATTGTAAGTAAATGCAAATGTATGTTGCCCCAATGCCTTTAAGTTTATATAAACCCTTTTGGTAATCATTTCTCCAACTCAGCAGAAAACTAGCAACAAAATCTTGTCAAATATATTTTAAAAGTTGGTTTTCTATAGTCCACCATTATGAACTATTGGACTTTAGAAATGATTAAACTATTACAAAGTGATACTGATGTTGGGACAATAAGAAACTAAGAAAGCAGTTGGGAGAAGAGAAAGGTGACAAAGGCAGTTACAAAGGCATTGTTAGGAAACCTATTTTTTATTTCCTCAGTGTTCCATTTTTATGTCAACATGTATATGTATGTGATTTATAACAACATAGGATGCACAAAATCAATGGGATTAGCATAAAAGATCGTTGAGTTTCATTTTGGAAATTTTGAGTTGACTTTCATACATTCAATTTGATATTCAAATAACAAATTGGGTATTTTGAGATGCACTAGAAATATAAAGTAAGCAAGCAGTCGAATATTTAAGAGGTATATGCTAAAACATGGGCTTCTGAAGTTTAAACATGTGGTCTAGCAAGAAATAGAAATCCATATGTGCCTCTTTTGAACCTTTACTAGGATGCTGTTTCAGGCCTGTGGCAGCAGGTTGTCATTGTTGGGTACTAGGTCGTTGTTGGGTACTCTCCATATTACAGCAGAGGTTTTTCCAAGTGAATCATTGCTGTTTTATGAAACTAGTTCCCAGTAACTCAACCCCTTTAGTCCCCTGTAGAAGCTTAGGTGTGACTACACCTAGGGTACATGCCACTCACTCACCCTCAGGCTGAAACCCTGCTCCATGTACAGTAAAATTTCAATTATCCTTTGCAACTTGATATTGAATGATAGCTGAATAAAGTACTTTTTGGTAAATGTATACACTTGGAGATCGTACTCTTAAGTGAAATAAAACAGACACAGATGTGTAAGAAATCTCCCTGGTGTGTCTCCCTGGTGTGACAGTGTCTCCCTGGTATAAGAAACTGAAAGAGTAAATAAGGACCAAAATGTACAATAGAGTAAATTGTTCAGAAGGCAAGAGGAAGTAGAGAGGGGAAAGAGGGAAGGGAAGGAAAGGAAAAGGTAAAAAAAAGGTTAAAAAAGGAAAACAAAGCTTTATAAATAAACAAGAGAGTTTGATGTAGAGGTGGGTTTGGGAAAAAAAGAGGAATCAAAATACATCATTTACAGTTACAAATTCTCTGTGATGAATATCATCTCCATGTATATATAAATTATATTAATAAGATTAATTTTATATTTATTTATTTGTCTATTTTTGTATTTAGTACAGGATCTACAGGGTATCACTATGTAGATCCAACTCATAGTGATTTTTTGTGTTTTTAGCCTCTCAAGTGTTGGGGTTACAGGCAGGCACCACCACACTCAGTTTCAATGGCCATCTCTCAGGCATGGGGCCTACTTGACACACTGGGGATCAAACCAGGGCCACTGTCCACTGCCTAAGTAGGCACTTTAGTCTTCTGAGCTACCTGGCCGCCCAAGCTTAGTTTTTAAAAAATAAAAAAATGGACCCTCGGTTATATTATTTTAGACTTTTATCTGCCTCTGAAACTGTGTGTATATGCTTTTCTTGAGGGTGAGATAGTTAGAAGCTGCTAAGTGATTGTGGATAAATAATAAAATGCACATAGGGCAATTTGATCAGGTCTTTAACCAGATATAGATAGATAGATAGATAGCCAGACAGACAGACAGAGAGGGAGGGAGGGAGGAAGGAAGAAAAGAAAACCTCCCCACTATTCCTTTGCCATCTCCCTTACCCCCACCCCCAATGTCTGCACTTGGTTTTAGTACAACAGACAATTCCATATTCTTTCTGGTTAAAAATACAATGAAATAATACTCGACATCGTTGAAAGGATTAATATCTTTAAGAACATTTTCATCTGACAATGAGGTCTATCCAGTTAAGACTGGAATTAACTTAATTTTACCTATTATCTGCTAATATTTTTTTGTTCTCTACCTCCAGTGCTTTGTTTAAGGTCACGATGCAGTTTTACAGATGTAGTTAATATATGTGGGATGAATTAACAGACTGACTCACCAAAGTAGAAGAAGTGAAAGGAGGAGTCTTGTTTTCCTTGTTGCATAATATGCTTTCTCATGCATTCCATGAATTAATTAACCTAGGAACATGTCAGCTGAGTTAGTCCTCCTGCCTTACAGTTTTTGAAGATTAATTGAATGGAAGAAAATTAAAAGATCACATATTCAATTAACATGGGACAGGAAAAGGAGGCAAAAGTATTCATTTGAGCCCATCAAGTATACTCTTTTCTTCCACTTGTCCTTGCACTGATCAATGTGTTTGGAGGGCCTGAGGTAGGTGGGTATAAGTAACTGAATGTTTAGAGATTCTTTAACTTGTTTCAGAGTGAAACTATTTGGGGAGAACATTTTGAATATAGTTATAACCATTTTTAAATCCTTTCACTTTCTTAGTAGTGTAGCTTCAAACTCAGAGAATCCCAAAGAGGAAGAATAATTTCAAATATTCCTTTTCACTGAATTCCACATATTATGAAGTGGCCCCCACTGTGGCACCCAGTATGTATTTCTAGGACATAGGCTACTAAGCACACACACTCGAATACATGTAGAGGTATAAGCAGATAATAAGTACTATTCCCTTAGTAAAATTATTCTGCCAAAGGAAAAGTAATCAAGGAAGAGACAAAGCAAAGAAAAGCAAAAGACTTAGTCTCTGTAGTTCAGGCTCTACCTATGTGTTGCTTTAGCCTTGTTAGAATATTCAAAGACTGTGTGAAGGAAACAGAGCTCCTTTGAGTGAACTTGGTAAATTGAGTCATAACTAAACATCACTGAGTGATGACCCTACAGGTGAACTGAATGGGCAGTAGTAATTAAACAGGCTTCACTAGGTGCTGCTTTTCTTGATGATGAACCTTTTAAAGCTTTGGATGATAACAAACGCTCTGTTGCAGCACCCATGCCATAGGCTTGCCATGATGATGTATAGTAACAAATTTAAGCCTTCATTGTATAATTTACTTACAGGCTTAGAACTTCAAACTTTTCCAGAAAGTTTCCTCGTGGCTTTTTCTGCTCAGTCATATCCCTTAAGCTAACCATTCTTCTGACTGTGTCATTTACTTGAATTTTGTTTATCAAGGACACTTGCAAATGTGCTTAGAGGGATGGGCGCTACCCCAGAACCGTTGGGGTCCAACAGTAGGCCAGAAGTTGGATACAGATATGTTGGAAGAAACCCAGTAGGGACTTAGAGCAGCCTTAGTCCAAACTGCAATGTTTCAATCTTGGTAGACCAAAGCCCCCTGTCATGCACAAGTATGCTACATAGTCTGTGTAGGTAAAAATAGTAAAATGTTTTGTGCTGAGTCTAACATGGAAGACAGTTCACACAGCTCCCTAGAAAGCCTGGTCAACAGAGACTATCAGTTTTGGTGGTGCAGGCTGGCAATCACTGAACTACAGGCCTAGGAGTCAAAACCCAACTAGAATCTAGGACTCTTCAAAATACAGACATACCTACCTACAATATTTGGCAGAAGGTACACTACTGATTATAGATACTTTATTCATCCATACCTAACATGATAGTGGCATATATTTATTGAGGGAAAGCAAGTTATGTTCAAACTTTCACGGAGGTTTTACTGTATATGCACAACCCCTAGCTACTGACTGGTGGCAGGACTCACCTGCTTGCCTAGGTTTTCCCTGACCATGGACAAGTTGCTTAACAGCTACTCCCAAACCCACAAAATAGCTATTCTGAGGTGTAGGGCATTAGAATCTTTTTCATAGAATTAGGCATTCTAGGAAACACTTCCTCTGCTAAAAGTAGTGTATCCATACTGGAACTGCTTTTGTGAGATAAAGGTGTGAGAAATTGAAATTAACATCTCCTAGGAGACCCACAGGGAGAACTAAGTTGCAAGCTATCTATTCCCCAGGAGGTTGCACCTTGTAGCAGCCCTATCTAAAGTATTCTGCCTCCTGGCTTTGCAGAAAATCTTCTGATCTATCTGGTAAAGAGACTGGGAGTCCATGTGCTATTTAGAGGTCTTCTTAGCCTACTTGGGAAGATGGGAGCTCCACATAGATTCACAGGGATGTTTCTTCTGGTATAATGGTACTTTGGAGTGTGGTGGGCCTACCACTTCTGGTACCACCAGAGGATGGCCACCTTCAAAGAGAAGTGAAAAACCCTCACAGTGCTGGGTGATGGCTTTGGACCCTGCAATGCCTGTACAAGTCAGAGTGACTCCACTGCCACTTGATACATGGCACGTTTTTTTTTTTTTTTTTTAAATCTGGCAGCTGCCGCTGAGACTCAAATATCCTAGTGTAACCTACTGTCATACATTTATTTTCTTTATTAAACTCACAAACTTGTTTCCTTTTTATTCTTGGAGAAATTGGAAGCAAACTGTATCCCATTTTTAATTTTTATATAAAAGTATTTTAAATGAGGGGAATTAGCCACATTTCTTTAATTTTCGTTCTCTTTTTATATCTCCCCACCACATAGCAAAAGCAATAAGTTATTTTGGAACATATTTTATATGATAAAAATAAGATGTAGCTACACTGACACCTTTTAGAAGTGAAAGTAACTTGCAAGTTAAATTTATAAATAATGTAATGCAATATCATAATTAACTTGATATCAAAAAGTGTGGGATGTAAACTACTGATAATCCATTGCTCACATTTTATTGAAATTCTTTGAAATACATAGTTACATATTCAATCTCACATAAATATTTTATTCTTTTCTGAATGTACTTCTTTCCCTTTATAATAATTTATAGTAAATCTCTTAAAGGTAATTTTAATGGTACTAATCTTTACTTTTTATTCTTTCATAATATTCCATTCATTAATGGTTTTTATTTCAGCACCCCCCCCCAACTGATGGGTTGATCAGACATATTTCATTTCTAGGGTACATGTGTGATTGTACATATGTTAGAATGTATTTGTATGTGACTATAACAAACAGTAAACCAAGGAATAGTGGAATGTGTATGCATGTATCAATTGTGTGTAATACATATTCTTATGCTTGCATCCTTGGTTGATTGTAAAGAGTTGAATTTCTAGACTCAAAGGTATGTGTATATTACATTTTCAGGTATAGTGCAAGACTGTATATCAAAAAGGCTAAACCAATTCTTCTCTTTCTTTGTTTTTTTTTTTTTTTGTTATCAAATAAGTGAAGTTGGGGCTGGGAGATAGCCCAAGGGCACAAGTACCTACCTGGCAAGTGCAAGGTCCTGAGTTCAATCCACAGTTCCACAAAAAAAAAAAAAAAAAAAAAAAAAAAAAAAAAAAAAAAAAAAGACATGAAGTATACTTTTGTTCAAGAAAAATATTTTTATGTGTTCCAAGCTAATTAACTGAAATAAAATATTGTCATAATTCTAATTTTCATTTATATACTTATTGAGTATTTGAATCTCTTCCCATGTTTTATAGAGATTTTTAAAAATTACACTAAAACCACATATATGAGCTTTTATCATATACTGTAGAAGTTATATGTATGTCTTTTTATCTATTAGTACCTATTATCTTTTTTTTTTTTTTTTTGCTGTCTGTTATACACAAATACATTTCAGGTTGTCACATATTTTTATCTTCCTACTTAGATTATTGATCTTTTGAACCTATAGAATTTACATGTAGTTTCTGTATTGTAAATTTACTACATTTAAAGTTTTTAATTAATCTAAAATTTTCTTTGGAGGGATCTCCAAATAGCTCAGCGGATTAAAGTGCCTGCTAGCAGGCCCAGGGTCTAGGAGTTTGGATCCCTGGGGCTACCTGTGGTCCCCACCCCCGGGGTGCTCTGAGAGGGCAATTGAGACTGGGCATGGTTGCGGCGCCTGTAATCCCATCTCTTGCGAGGCCATACACAGGTGATCTCTATGAGTCTGAGTCTGATCTACTAGTGAGGTCCTGAACACCATGTAGACCTTTCCCTAAAAAAACTGAAAAATAAAAAATAAAGTAAAATTTTTTCTTATATAGAGAGTGGATAGTGAACCCAAATTTATTGCTTTGACCATGTAGCCTCCTGTGCTACTAACATTTATTAAATATTTATTTTTGCAAGTATATCAAAGTGTTGCTTTAGTCAGAATAAACTTTCTGACTAAACTTTTGGTGAATTCTCCATTAGTTAGTATTATCATTAAAATGTATTCCCCTCCATTCTATTATGAGTAGTGACTATGTAGCATCTTTCTGCACATGAGTAAATCGAGCCTGCAATAGCCGTTATTTTTATGATTTTCTTATCTTTTCCTGGATGCTTATGCTTTGGCTTAACTTCCATGTTATTTTTTCTGATCTACCCCTCTACAAGCTTATAATCAGTTTCCTTACTGTCACCCTTACAGTGCTCCATGGCTTAGTCTTATACCCAAGCTCTCTTTGCTCCAATAACTCCTGGGCTCCAGAGAGGTGGGTATTTAACTGAGAGAGACAAGGGGCAAGGATAATGTTCTAAGTGCCAATTTCCCAGAGGATCCTTTATACTACTCATTATAAAATAGCACAATACCCACCTGTCTCCAAAATTAAATGTTGAGCAGATAACCATCAATAAAATGTGAGTGGTAGACAGTCTAACCATCTTGGCACTGAAACAGCCTTTACTAAGTGTGGGTCAGTCAGTATAGACAAGTAGTGACAGGAGATGCTATACCCCAGCCCTTCTGTGGGATGTTATGCTGCATGGAGGAGAAATATTAGTTGCTCTCTTTATAGATATGGCAGCCTCCAGTCCTAGAGATCTGGCAGTATGTCACAGGATGTTACCAGACACACTGACAGCCTCCTCTACTCTTTGTCCTACTTGGTAGCCTTAAGCATAAAATTGAAATTCACATTGCCCATAGAGCTCTTTGGGTCACAAGTTCCTTATGTCCTGACCTGTCTGTGAACCAAACTCATCAGTACTAATTATTTTTCCATATGCCCCCACAGAAATATTTCTTAAAACTATAGAAAGTGAAACTGATGTTCCTTAGTTTGGTTTGTTTTTACCGCTAGCTGCGAATGCATTGTCTTAAACAGTTACAAGAGATTTACATAACTGTTGCCTATACCAATTCAGTGCATGTCCATACAGCAAGCCCTGTGTGCTGGGGATATAAAGGAAAAGAAATAACATGCCTATTTTTGTGTCGTTAAGTGAATTGCGTGGTGAATATGTAAAGCAAATTAACTGATACAATGTATAACATGAATAAACTGCTTGAAAAAAGAATAACAAGGACATGAAGAGTATGGTGCCATGGGAGGTGTATTAGATGGCAGGAAGAAATTTTGTGTGTGATAAACTCTGAAAGTGCAGTCATCAGAGTTTACTGAAGAACTTGGTATGGGTTATGAGAGAAAAAGGATACAGGGCTGATTCCAGAGGTACATAGTAATTATAACTGGTTTAACTAATTATTGTTGTCTCCGTAACTAAATAATTATATCAGTTGGCATAATTAGAAAGTCTGAAGGAACTGCAGATTTATGAGCAGGGTTTTATACTAGCTGGGTACGAGTGGCAGTCTTTGCCTCTGTAGTGGCTTTGATGTAGAAACCAAGCTTTTCCTGGTATGGCTTTTTCTTGGATGCTTACAACTTTGTTTCCCAAATTCTTGTTCTCCATTCCTCTAGATTCTGTATGACTTCAACACACTGTCTGACTTAATATATTTTCCTCATCCTTTAATATAGGCACTTGCTTCTTGATGTGTTTCATTCATGACATTTTTAATATTTCAATTACATGGAAGAATTTTTATTGCTTCCATTAGGTAAACAACTTTTGTGGCTTGAAAAGTAAAGAAAATGCTTGTTATAGTGATTTAAATAACTAATTGGCAAAAGCTTTTAATAGCTAGGCAGAAGGTATAGTTTTTATTAAGCATACAGTAAATAGTAAGTGAAGTGTGTAATCCTCAACAGTAAGGGTTGAAAGAACTAAGAGGTCTCCAATGTTCTCAAGACTCATGGAATCTAAATACATATGAGACAAATAGTGTGAGGGATTATTTAGAATGCATTAGACTTTAGTAATCTCTATTCAAGGAAAATTAAATTTGGTCACTCATTGATGATATGTGTTGTGGGCCCATGTTTCCTCTGTTTAGAAAACACGGGCTCCATGAATGTTCATGAGCCTAATGAAACTAATGTGATACAAGTGAACCATGTCCCTGTGTGTCTCCAATAATAGGAGCAATGTCCCTTTGTTCTAGGGCACCTTTAACTAGGGAGTCACTGGAACAAATGTTAGCTCTGTTCCTGGAAGCACACTATCAACTGCATAAGCTATGGATCTGAGAGGGACAGAAGGAGAAAAATGGAGGACGGCATCATTGTATACTCTGCATTGGGCCAGTATGGCTTTTATCTTGTTTGCAACATACCTAAGTATGTTTTTTTTTCTTACCTATTTTCTTTTCCCTCTCAAACTATGTTTTAAAATAACTTTAGAAACTATGTTGTTTCAGCATTTTAATTTGCCCTGAGAGTCTTTCTGCTCCATGAGCTATATGATTGCAATCCAGGGTGGACTTGGAGGCTACTACTGCTCAAAGATGATTTCCCACATGACATATAAGATAGCTAGAGCTGGCTTCTGTGCCTTGCAACCATAACTCTGATTAATACACTTACAAGATAAAGGATAATTGAGTTTCAAATAAACTTCCCATGAAGTGTCTCTTGTCTCTTCAATAGAGTTTCACGGGGTACACATGCAGCTGAAGAGGTCACAGGATGTCCAAGTGATCTAACAACTCTCAGCTCTTCTCCAGCTTTATCATAGTTTTTTTCTTTATCTCAGATAGTTTGAAATATGAGAAAATGATTGCCCTTTGGTTTAGCTTCAAGTGCCTGAAGTTAGTATTTCTGAACTGAGGACACAATGACTTTCTGTGTGGAAGATCCATTTGTAAAACTCAGAGTGCATTAGGATGTGTTTCATATGAACGGGACTAGTTGTGTGTGAAATGAACAAGAACACAGAACAAGGGGATGAATGCCTGAGCAGAAGTAAAAAAATAAGAAACATGCCTTGAACAAGGATATGGGACTGATTAGAGGTCTGCTGTGAAGCCAGAATTGATAGTGATCTAGAAAAACAATGAGATAAAGCCTGTTCACCTGAGGCATGCAAGAGCCTGAATATAGGGAAGGTTTCTTGTTTTTTTTGGAAGAGCTGCATTTTAGCCCCATAATTAAGGTATATAAAAAGACATAAATGTAGGTAAAGTGAATAGAGTATTGAGTCCATGTGTTGCAAAAGCAAATGCCTTTATATGCTTGTTCTCTGAATAAAAATTAAGATAGTTAATCATGGAAGTGTGAGTTTATATGAGTGGGGGAAAGACAGAGCTTAGGGATTCAACTGACTCTTGTTTTGTGTGTCGAGCTAAATGATATTTTTTCTGTGCTGAGGAGAAAGCAACAAAAGTTACAGCAACTCTGCATCAGTAAATATGAGTATTCAGGTTTTCTACATATGTAAATATTTCTTAATGAAAAATCACCTTCTCGAGTGTATTTTAATTACATAACTTGTAATTCTACCTTTAAACTGCATGCAAACAGTACTTAAAAATGGATGAAATTTAGGGGAGCACCCACTTGGGACCCCCTTACTGTCCCTCTAATGGACAGGAGATTTCTTTCTTCAAAAATGGATGAAATTGGGCCAGGAGATAGCTTAGTGGAATAAGTGCTTGCCTGAGAAGTCCTGATTTCAATCCCTGGTACCAATAAATAAATAAATAAATGAATGAATGAATGAATGAATGAATGAATGAATAAATAAAAATTTATTTGTCCAATGCTTACTTGCTCACTTTTACTTCTTTCTTCCCTCTTGTCTATAGCATTCACTTTAGGCTTCTAAGGATTATATATAGAATGTATGATTGGATTTGAAAGTGGATGCATAAAAATCTATAAACATGTTTTATTTTCAAGGACTTCAAGAAATACTTCCACATCATAGAACAATAACAGTTGTGGCAGAGGGACCTCCAGATGATATAGGGAAAAAATAACCTCTTAACCTAAGAGGTATCTGGGACAAATCTGTGTTCTCTAAAACCAAAGAATAAATTTTAGGAATGAATGGAAGTTGTTAGCAGAATATATTTATTAGGAGGAAGAAAGCTTCTGTCTGAGAGAGGGATAGGATGGGGGGCCCTAGGCAGGTTATCTCTGGAAGACTGTCTCTTCTAGGGACTTTTAAATAGGAAAACCATGTGGTGAGGCAGGTCTAAAGTGGCAGATAACATGGAAACTCATTTAGGCGGGCATGCAGTGAGAGAAAACTATGGTCCACCAGTGAGATTCAAGCATCATTGCTCAAGTAAAATTGATTAAATCCAGTACCAACTGGGGAAGCCAGTCACATAGCAAGGGGAACAGGGTCTCTTTCTGTTGGGGGTTGGGTTAGTGACTCATTTGGACCCTTTCAAGGTGTTTGATACTTATTTAGAACATCAGTCACAATTGGACTTGAAAACCCTTACCCAGCATTCACTGGGGCTAAGTGCCCTGTGCTTCTTCATCCATTCCTTGCAATAACCCTATAAGGCTATATTCCATCTTAGACAGGGAAACTAATGTGTCCAAAGTATCCAGAATGTGAACTTCAGGAGTGTTTCCCTACAGGCAGAGGCCCCATTCCCTCCTCTTCTGATTATTGCACAGCAAACAGGAGGGTGAGGGGGAAAAGCAGTGTGTCACACTTCACTTGAATAAAACAGTGTTTATAGGTCAGAATCTTCCTGAGGACTTGTCAAAAAAATTTGGTCCGTTTGTCTTTTCATTATAAAAAATAATAAACCTTCATTAAAATCACTACTCCGAATGTCAGAGATCTACTGCTGCCTACTGACATTAAAGGTCGCCACCAGTGAAGGCTTCACTAGCTTTTCTGAAGATGTCACATCAAATTGTTAGTTAATAAAGACCAATGACTCATCTGACACTAACCATGAAGATTGTGTTTATTGGTTTTAGTTCCTCCACTGAGTGTTATTGGCTAGATATGGGGGTTGATGAGGATAGAGATTGAACAGTGATTTAAGGGACAGGATGAGGAGTTCTCAGTTTGGAAACAATGCTTGTGGAAGGCCAGATCACAGGCTTATAGAGGTGAACTTCATATGATCCTGGGAGCCAGATGGATGCTCACTAAGCAAAGAAAGGCCCTAGGAATCATGACTGGGGAGCGGGCTAGTGTCTACTTTACTAAGCAAGAATGGAAAAACTAAACAGCAAATATCAGGCACTTAGGGAAAAAGGAAAAGCATGGCTTCTTTCTTCTTATTTTCCACTTAGTCAGCTCCCTGTGAAACTTTAGTGCCCAAGGGCCCTATGTTATTTCTAGTTTATCCCTGTTAACTCCAGCCCCTAGAGTAGTTGGGCTCTGTATTCTGATCATGCTCTTTTTTCTCGTAACACTTAGCAGTGCTGCTGAGGCTGAAAGCGTGACTTGGCACCTGAGGATTCTGGCACATTACATTTCATGAAGATACCACAGAGACCTCGTTCATTGGTGGACTTCCAGTACGGTTTTGTTCTTTTGATGTTTCAACCATTGGGGTTCTAGAAAAAATATAATTATATAGGATTATCCTTTTCACTCTTAATATCTGCTCCATTTCTCATCTCTGGGTATATTAAGAGCAACTTCTCTTTAGTTAGCAAGTCTTCACACAACATGTATTCATTTCTGTCATTTAATTATGTACCCCATAATCCCAGCACTTGGGAGGCTGAGGCAGGAGGATTGGTGTGAATTCAAGACCAGCCTTGGCTACAAAAAATCATGTATAATCTGGTAGTGTACTCATTAAAAAATCAGGATTTCAGAGCCAAGCTGCAGGGTTTGCCCTCAGTTTTGCTACTTACAGTTTTTCCCCTTTTACGAATTTCCTAACTTTTTAAAGATGCATCCTCATCTATAAATTGGCACTATTTACTTAAAGGTAGCTCGCTTGGAATTGCTATGAGCCTTAAGAGTATTACTGTATTTAACATTCTTTATCTGGTACAAAGAAACAGCTATGTAGCAACCACTCATAGTTATCAGATATTTGTTAAACATCTATATTTTAGTTCTAAATAGAGACTAATCCCTATCCTCTTGGAATTATTGTATGAAGAAGATAAATGCAAAACAAGCAATTAGGCAAATGTTTATAGTGGTAAAGCTGGAATAACAAAGTTATACACCATGTTAATGAAGAGACCAATGTACTAGGACAGAGAATAATGGGCTTTGTCACTTTTGGTTGGTGTTCCTGAAGCCAATACTAAGGCCATATCTTAGATGAGAAATCTATTTCAATGTTGCCTGCTGTAGTGCATACTGAGGGGTAGGGAAAGTGAAAGTGCAGGTCTCCGGTTAGAAAACATTAATCATGCACTGTTTTAAACATTGGGAGTATGAGCTCCTTCATGTAATCCTTCCATCTCACCATGTTATTTCCCTCTCAAGCACAGAGAGGTTTTCTTATGGTTCCTCCATGGGTTGACTAGTAAGAAAAGCAGTATTACAACTTCCCAGGCAGACTGTAACCTCTGCACTCACCCTCTTAAATCTTACAGTACATTGTAGCATCTAGTTGAGGATTGTGAGTTTCGGTTAGTTCAGCAGAATTTTTTTTTTCTCATTGGAGTACTGTCTCTGAGGGCATCTTGCTCTGCAAGTTGAAGTGGGTTGTTAAGTCTTAGCTTTCCATTTATTCTTTCCCTGCTTCTTCATTTTGCTTGCTGTCACCAGAATTATAACTTGATCTTTGGAGATCCCTCAATTGTAATGCATGGCGCCTGAGTATATCCCCCTACTGTCCATATGCCACATGTCATAACATTAGACTCTATTGGAGGACTGATAACCAATGCACCTTTTAATCTTCCTGTTTGTAGCATAGGTACAGAAATGTATCAATTGAATGTATTAATTAATGTGATCTTATATATAGTCTTATTGCGACTACTTTTATTTACCTTCCTTATTGAAGATACTGAATTGAAACTTTGTGATAAATTTAATGATTCAGGTGAAGTCTAAGATGATCACTCAAGTTTCTTATATTCTGTAGTATCCCAAAGGCAGTGCTAGCATTTGTGCTTCTGTTGCTTCTTTGTGGTCTGGAGTGGAAGCCATATAATACACAGTGAAGTAGCGTCACTAAAATTATTTCCAATGTTAATTGTGACTAGAATCCGAAAGTGTTTATAATTGCCATAGAGGAAGGGGCCAATCTAATTTGTTATAGACTCCAGGATTCTGTTTTCACAGTAGCCATTATCAAATATTTGAGGTATGTGCAATCTGCTATACTTTTAAAGTTTCCCAAACAGGAGCTTCATTAAAGAAAAATAAATGGCTCCTGTGAATTGTTCATTAATGTTATACTTTGTGCTCCTTTACCATATTGTATTTTGTTTATTTGGTTTGGTTTGGTGGACAGAGAGACAATTATGTTCAAGTTAAAGTGAAAAATAGCTCATCTAATACAAAAGAAAGAAATGGAAGGAAACTGCTGCTCAAGTGAACTTATTGCTTTTTAATTAATGCCTATGGGAAGATACTTTTCCAGAGCAGCCCCATTTATACCTAGGATCTTAAACATTGATGTGTGAATTGCTCTCATGTTTTCTACAATCTCCTCCCCTGGAGCAGATATAAATAAATAAGTAATGAAAAAATGGAGAAACAAAATCCTTCATCCCTCGTTTATAATCACCTCAGAAGGACATAGAGACAGACAGTTGAGAGTGGCAAAAGTAGAAACAAAACATTTGATAGATTCATGGTAACAGCTGTTACAGGAAACCGAGGGAGTTGCACTCCTGTACAGCAGAAGATGAAGGCTCCCACAGAAATGAATCCTGGCGAATTTCACTTTGTAATGAGGTAGGCAGTCATGCGATGAAATCATTTTCCTTCTGGAGGACATTCTGCTGGAGAGTTGCTTTTTTTCTCCTGACTACATTTAACTGGACTGTAGTCTCAGACTGTCCCCCTCCCATGTTTATTGCTATTTCCCCCACATCCTCCTTTATCCAAGGAAATGTTGTGACCATGATGAAGCTTCAGAAACATTTTATGTAATGCAAAATAAAAATCAAAAAATATATTTAGCAAAAATTTCATAGAACTCACATTTTTTTGTGAAGCAAATGCAGATGTCAACAATTATATTGGTGAGGTTCTCACGTGCCTCACAATTTAGTATCTACAAAAATGTTTGAAACAGAAATTTAAAAAGAAAATGTTCAATTTAATTTCTTTTTTCTTTTTTTTTTTTTTGAGACAGGGTCTCACTGTGCAGTTCAGGCTGGCTTTGAGCTCACTTTTGTAGCCCAGGCTGGTCTCGAACTCACAACGATCCTCCTGCCTCAGCCTCCCAAGTGCTGGGATTACAGGCGTGAGCCACCACGCCCGGCTTCCAATTTAATTTCTACTCAAGTATATCACTATGTATCTTTTTTTAGTGAGGGTTTGCCAATCAGCTCTACTATTTCTGTGACTTGATGAAATATAACAAAATATTATATCTCATGTCTGGGTATTTTGGAAGCTTCTGAGCTTATGTAAACAGGTGATAATTTTTCAAAACATTAATATGTGTTTTTTGTTTAAAAACTTAAAATGTTTTAAAAGAAATTGAGATACAAAAGTGTTAAATAAATTACTCAAATGTTTTTTAAGTGGAAACAAACAAAAAGGAAGTTGTGAACTCATCTCAGGTTTCTGACTGAAGACTGTCTTATTTTTGAACTGCAAAGTGAAATTTTAGATGCTATAAAATCTTTTTTTTTTTTTTTTTTTTTTTGTATTTTAGGATAGGGTGTGCAGAGTCTCATTACTAGATTGGACTTGTAGAGATCCACCTGTTTACAGCCTCCCAAGTGCTGGGATTACAGGCATGCACCACCATGCCCAGTTTCAATTGCTGTCTCAGCGTGCCCCGGGGGTGGGGCAGTCAGAACAGGCCCAGTTATTAAACCCTCAACCCCTGCACCTTCTTACAGGGCCTTTAATCCACTGAGCTATCTGGCCAGCCCTTAGATGTTATAAAATCTGAGCATGTAAGATTTTACCACATTATGAATTATAAGCAAAATGAGCAAACATTTAAAAAAACTGAATTTTATTCCTCTATTTAATCATTATTGTTATTACTTTACACACAGAAGATCAGCATAGCCGGGCATGGTGGCACATGCCTGTAATTGCAGCACTTGGGAGGCAGAGGCAGAAGTATTGGTGTGAGTTCAAGACCAGCCTGGGCTACAAAAGTGAGCTCAAGGCCAGCCTGAACTTCATAGTGAGACCCTGTCTCAAAAAAAAAAAAAAAAAAAAAAAAAAGATCAGCACATTTATTTAGTAATTTATACATTATTTTGTTGGTTAACTCTTCAGTTAATATTTAAAACTGAAATAAGGCCTAATCTTTCTTTTATCGGGGTAGGTTGGAGAAGAATTTTTAACTAAAATGAAAGAATGAAATCTGAAATCTGAGATAGGCAGGCCATGGAGAGATCTTTGATAAATTCTATATCTCACATATTTTGACTTTTATCCTCTTTTGATACTCTTCCCAAAGATAGATGTCTAATCTTAGGACTTTGACTGTTAATCATGTGAACCTGGATGTGATGCTCAGCCAGAAAAGAACACTATGAGGAGACTGTACCACACAAAGCCTGCTTTCTAGTGAAGGTGTATACAGAAGCATATACTTTCCAGGAACCTCAGGGACAGAGTCTGTCATATGTAATGTCCATGTCAGCACAAGCTGGGATGTTTGTGACCAGGCATATTTATTTTTATCTTGGTCATCAGTCTTTGGAAATGATTTCTTATGAATAGTAAGACGCAAATTTCATAAAATCTTACCTTTAACATATCTTCTTATCAAACTTACCCTCTGGCTCAGGTGGATCATGAAACTCATCAATGAAACTTAATTGGGAAAAGATCTAATGTTAATACTCATTATCAAATCTTTAGGCATTTTGAGTGCCTAAGAGCTATAAAGGAATGTGTTATTTCCTGAGGGACTTCATGTTTAGTCTCAAAGCAAGACCTTGAAAGGGTGGGATATTTTACATGAATATTTTACTTATTTTCTTTTATACAGTACTTGAATACCGTGAAATCCTAAACTCTTCAGGAAAAAAAGTTTTTAAAAATGTACTAGAAGCAAAACAAAATGAGATAATGTGAAAGGTAGTTTTCCTATCTCAGTCCTCTTGTCCAAGTTTCTAGTCTTTCATGTTATTCCTTGTGATGGGAGAAAGACATCCTAAAACCCAGGTGGGAAAGAAAGAAAGAAAGAAAGAAAGAAAGAAAGAAAGAAAGAAAGAAAGAAAGAAAGAAAGAAAGAAAGAAAGAAAGAAAGAGAAAGAAAGAAAAGAAAGGAAGGAAGAAACAAAGAAAAGAAAGAGAAAAAGAAAAGAAAAACCACCTTTTCAAGAAAATAGAAAGATATACTTGAATAATAGACTCAGTAAACTCAGATATTCATATATTCTTTTTTCCAGTAGTTTTCATTTATCTCCTTATGTTGCCTGTCACATGTGCTTCCAGTTTTCAATGAATTACTGATTTTGGTCTCCAATATTGGTTCTTTCTACTACTTTTCAGTGTACAATCAATGCCCCTAAGATTTTGGTAATGTGTATTAACCTGAACATTTATAATATAATGTTTAAGGAGATGAAATGATAATGTTAGTATAAGTTGCCACTCTCCTGGATTTCTGAAATAGCAGAATTAGAGTTATTAACATATTTCTACCAATTATTTTGCCACTCATATTGTTCCTTAAATGCTGTTTCAGCATGTGTGTGTGTGCACACACATGCATGTGTGTGCAAATGATTAAAATAACACATGATATGTGTTGGTTTCCAAAAGTCATAATTCCCAGTGATTTTTAAAAAATATTTATTTATTTACTTATCTATCTATTTTGGGGGCTGGCTCAGGCTGCCTTAAGAATGGGTCTGGGGATCCAGCTACTGACCCTTGTGCCTGACTAGGATTGCCAACACAAGCACTTAACCCACTGAGCTAACCTTAGAGCCCCCTCCAGTGAATTTTTAAACCATAGACAAGTTCTATACACAGAACAAAGATTACTAGTAAATTTTCAAGGAGCCAGTTTGAACTCCAAATTTAAGTCATCCAATGTCTTAAACATTAGGCAGAAATCAAAGTTGGAGTTTAATATGAATGTTCAGCCTTAAGTGAACCTAATCATTCTCTAAACCTTACCATTCTCTAATCATTTTCTAATCAAATGAAAAAGAATAATCATTCTCTACTACAAAGACATAATAGTTTAAACAGCTCTTTTTTAAGCATACTTGATTTCCCAGATAAGGAGTAAAAGAACAAATTTATCTTATAAGGATATGCAAAACTTCTCTGTTTTATTCTGTGATTAATACTATAATTTAGTTTCTATTTTCTATAATTGCCCCAAAGATTGACTAGTAGCTATTAGCAATCATCCCTAACCTTTGAGCACAATTTTTACCTTCAAAGACATCTTTTAATTTTTAAACACAACTCAATAAATGTCATTAGAATTAGTAAAAAAAAATTATTTAATTATTCTTCTACCTGAAATAAAAAGCCATTAGTATTTTTTGCTTTAAATGTATTCTGTATGCCATGCAAATATTCATAGCAAAATTGTTAAAAATTAACCAAGGTAATGGGAAAATGTCCAAATACATGATTAGTGATTACCTCATTAAGACTTTTACCAACTTGAAAGTCTATGGATCTCATTACTTTTACAGTATTCCACTGTTTCCTTACCCCAAATTTGCACAACCTCGATCAATCTCTGCTGTCTCTTATGAGTAATATATTGCCATACATTTGACATGTTAGGTGAAATATTTTATCTTATTTGTTGTAAGTTTACTAGTTTTGAAGTAAATGCCCACTTAGCTTTGTATTTCAGATGTGGAAAATAAACTGAAGTTCACTGTACAGCATGTGCTGTTTTCGTGGAAATTAGTTTCTTTCATTTATTCATAGTTATATCTCTAAGTTTTTTTCAATGACATCTACTACAATCAACAATTATACTAGATTTTCTCTGTTATCTGCCTAGCAATTATAAGACATTTAAATAGCATTTACTATGAAGTAAATGCTTAATACTCTTAAATACCTCTAAAGAAAACCTGAGTAGAGAGAGATGACCAAAGTGACAGTTAGCACCTGACAGGGCCAACTCAGAACAGACATTGTTGTGCAGGTTTCTATTTGCATAGAACTCACCAATGTTTTGTGGATGTCAACTCTGCAAGGTATTTTTTAATTATATATCCAAAACATTCTTCATGATTCCCTACAATTTGTTGTCGCTTTCATAGCAGTAGTTGATGAGTGGTTCTTTCCTCAGGTCCCACTCAAATCCCTGCCTCATTCATAGCCAGTAGTTCAGAGTCTTGACTGTGTATGTACAGTTTTAAACTTTGAAAATTCTGCATCTTCAATAGAACAGACCTAAATTCTGGTACATATTTTCTTTAATTTCCAAATATGTCACTGTACACCACTTCATCAGTTTGGCTCCTCATTTCTAATTCAAGGTTGTGTGGGTGCCAGTCCCTGCATTAGTGAAAGTGGGGTCTGAGACTTAGCTTAGCTGCAGGGGGTGCATTGAGATCAAAGTCTCAGGAGGGACACTGAGGAGTTTGGAAAGTGAAATAGAGCAGGAAGATAAGCTGATAAAAGGTGAACAGTAAAACTTATGGGTCCCTGGGAAAAGGGAGCCTTTTCTCATTGAGACTACAAAGAACCATGAAGAATTCCTTCTAAAATGCACTGATATCTTGGGGTTCTCATTTTTACCAGTTTGCCATTTATATTGGAGAAGTTCTGTCTCCATAGATTCAACCAATGAGAGATTCTACATACGCATAGGCTTAAACGTTTATGTCTGCATGTCTAAAATGTTTGTTCTTGTCTTTATCCCACAAAGAATACTATATAACAGCTATCTACATGGCCTTTATGTTCCATTATGTATTAAAAATAATCTAAAAATTAAATGAATGAAACTGGTGTAGATTTTATCCCAATATCATTGCCATTTTATGTAAGTGAGTTGAATATCTGCAGATTTCATTATATCTGGGAATACTGGAACCAATTCCCCTTGGAAACAGAGATGACTCGTTTTCTCTGCTAGATAACTACATATGCCTATCTTTCTTCACTTACCATTCTTACTTTTTTATATGTTGAGAGTGAATTGGATACATAAATACAGTGCTCCTCTAACTCTTCTGCAAGAACACTGTTATCTGAAGTTTAACACTGCATTACAGGTAGCCCATTTAGGTATATCTTACATTCAGGGTATTGTTTTGAGTTAGGACAAGCCAGATTCCTGAATCACCTGAGCCCTGTTGAGGTGTCTGCCATTTCCCAGAGAGCTATCCTGCCTTGTGAGTACCTGACCTGGAGGAGGAGGCCAAGAGTTTGACTTTTCTCCATCATAGACTTTTCTTTTGTTGCCTGCATTACAATTTCTTATAAACAATACACACACACACACATATATATATATATATATATATATATATATATATATATATATATATATATATATATACTGTGATGTGAGACTTTTTTCCCTCAAAAAGCATTTGAACCTGGAGCATGTTAGTACACACTTGTAATCCCAGCACTTAACGGCGGCAGGATTGCTGTAGGTTTGGGGCCAGCATTTGCTATATGTTCAGTTCAAGGCCTACCTAAACTACAGAGTGAGACCTTCTTTCAAAAAAACAAAAAACAAACTAAATGAATAAAAACAAAACAACACAAGAAAATCTATGTGAGGCCTGTGTGGGTTGCTAACAGTTTTTTGTCCCTGTTTATGGATGAGGAGTTTCCAGCCTTTCATGATGGACACCAGGAACCTTCTAATTTTTTTTCTTTTCTTTTCATTTTTTTTTTCTTTTGTTACTATCATGAAAAAATCTGCTGGAAATGTTTGCTATGTCATTCTTGAATGGATATTTTATCTCTCTTTAAAAAAAATGAAGGGAGTTTACCTAGTAGTAAAATTTTACCCAATAGTAAAATTTCTGTCCTGAAGAATACCTATGTATTCAACTTTCTAACGAAGGTCAAATGTCTTTCAAGACAGCTATATAGGGTTACACTCTGGGACACATGTGAAACTTTCAATGGCCCCTGCCCATATCCTTCTAATTCCATCAGGTGTGAAATGGTATTTTAGTTGGGTTACTAACAACACTGTGTACTTTTATGTTTCTTGTTGATTCATATTTTCATTATATTCTGTCCCAGATTTTACTCATTGCTAATTTACATTTATTAGGACAGAAAAATATTATTACAGAACCTGTAAAATATTAATAGATACTAGTTCTTGATGACATATATGTTTTGTGACTATATTTTTATAGCCTATAAATTAGCAGTTCCTTTTCTTGACACTATCTTTTAGAGAGCAGATGTAATTTTAAGTTTATTATTTTTTATGATAATGTATTCTCTACCTATCAAATAAATCTGTCTAATCCCAACTCATGAAATACTCTCTTGTGTTTGTTTCTAGAAGCTTTATGATTTAGTATCCAACTGACATCAAATTTTTTTATCATTTATGTTTGCATATCTGCATAAATGTGCAGTTATTTCTTTTCCTTTGGATGACTTTGGCAGAAAATCAAATGACCACAAATGCATATCAAGTGTGATAAAAATGTATCATGAATGTTTTATTTTTTTAAATTATACTAAAATGCACACTGCCATTATTCTTCCTCAATATACTCTCCCATGACTTTAGACACACTTATCTGATTGCCCTTGCCACTTGCTGGAGCATTTCTGGAAGCCTTCTTTCATGAATGTCTATCATAGCTCCCTCAGTGTCATGAATTGGTTCCAAATCAATTCACCTTTCATGGTCATAAAAGATTTTGGAGAAAAGTCAGAAGTTATACAGAGTCATATCTGGTGAATAAATTTGTTGGTAACACAATGTAATTTGCTTTGCTTTGTTTTCTGATTCTTGGGATCCAACTCAGGATTTTGCTCTAGCCTGGCAGGCAAGTGCATTATGCGGCTGAGCTCTCTACTAGCTGTCATATAATTTTTAAGAGGCAGGGAAAATAATTATTTAGAAGAATAGAAAGTATACTTAGAAGGGAATGAAATGCATTATTTCTGGAGATGGGAAATTTATGTTTTTCTTCAAGGAGTGGAAGTGGTGGAAATTTTGAAGGCATGGGACTTTAATTTTCATTTTCAGGAGAAAAGGAAACCATACACACCCAAACACACACAGAAATATAATGGCTCACTTTGTAGGTGAAAGGCATAAGCTCATTCTATTGTGTTGTTTTCACTTTTATGTATTTCTTTGTGATGAGTGATGGAAGATGTTTTACCTAAAAGCATTCTTTGAGCTTTGAATCTCTTCCATTTTCTTAAGATTATTTCAATGTCCTTTATCAACTAAGATAATTTATAGATTTATAGTATTTTTAAAGGATTTGAGGAGAAATGCCTGAAACATAAAGGCACGAAAAGCATAGGGAACAGAGATACGTATAATCTTGAGTACTTGTGTCCTGAAATTGCAGTCTCCTTATAAGTAAAATATTCAAATTGTGACTTTCCTTGTCTTCTTTCTACCTTTCTTTATTTTTTCTGTCCTACCTTATTTCTTTTTTTGTTTCTTTATTTTTAAGGGAAGTTGTGGGGCCAGCAATCCCTAGTGGTTATCCAAGCCTTCTTATCCTGGGTTAGGAGGAGGCAGCAGGATTCACAAATTATTCACCGTGATTTATGATCATAGCTTGTCAAGACTTTCAGAGAAGGAAACTTCTAGAATTATTTGAGAAAGTGACAATAGCAATTTTAGTAAGTGCTTCCAAGGCAAGCATGTTGAACGGGTACATGACAATGTATCTTTACTCTAGTAATATTCTCTTAATTTGCATTTCTGTCATGACCAGAGAAAAATTTTAATAGTACCTTTTTTTCTAAGAAGAGCCTATTCATTTTACTTGCCTAATTTTTGATTCACTCTTCTATTTCGAAAGATTTGTGGGTTTTTGAGTTCCTTATATCTATCTGAGGAGCAGCTGCCAATTTCTTTTTCTCATTATTTACATTGTCTTTTTACTCTATTGGTTGTTTTCTTTGATGCAGGTAAGCTTATGAAAGACATATTGATATGGAATGGCATGCTGATCTGCCAAATGAAGGATAAACTTGTGCAGTTCTAAAGAAAAGGAATATATTTTGAGACCACAATGTTAAGTGAAATAAATCAGACCATATTGCATAATTTTTTACATGGGAACTCCAGAGTAAAAATAATTAATAGGCAGAAAAAATGATCAACAGGAAACAAGATACATTTTCTGCAGGGAAGAGGAAAAGATTGATAAATGTTGGAGAGAGAAAAGAAGGAGGGATAGAGAAGCGAAATAAAAAAAAACTAAGATATGTAATATATAATCAATGTGTACTTCAAATGGGCACTGCTGCTAGTAAAGAAATAAATGAAAACAATTTTTAAATTTTCAACATTCAGGCTGGGCATGGTGGCACATGACTGTAATCCCAGCACTTGGGAGGCTGAGGCAGGAGGATTGGTGCGAGTTCCAGACCAGCCTGGGCTATAAAAAGTGAACTCAAGGCCAGCCTGAACTGCATAGTGAGACCCTGTCTCAAAAAGAAAAAAAAAATTCAACATTCACCATACCTTTTGATCATGCCTGTCTTCTGCTCTGCCTTTGAAGTGACAGTTTATACGTACAGGCACAGTGGACATATGATTATTAGACATTTGGCCATTTTGGTTTGATTGTGCTACATTTAGATTTCCCAGAATTTTTGTTAGAAATATCTGTAATTCCAACAATAATTCAAGAAAAATACTGATTTTTTTATGTGTAATATTAGCACTCCCATTTTTCAATGAGTAGTGATCTTGGCAGGAAATTTTAAGTGGCACTTCAAATAAGCGTTCCAGTGTAGATACAATTTCCAGGTTTAAATGGTGGCATTTTAAAAATGTTCCTTTTTATGTATAATGAAACTTCAAAAAATATAGATTAAAGCATTTCTATGCCTGATATCACCCAATACACATGCAAAGCATAAAAAAAAAGCCACTTAAAATTTTCTGGAAAAAAAAAAAAAAGAAAGATACTAATTAGCAAGTGCCCTTTGGCCTTTGTGACATACGCAGAGTTACATTTCTACTTGATTTTGCACCCCACTTCACCATCAGGTGCTCCATATTTCAGCATGCCTGATCTATCTCTCCATGGGCACACTTTCTGAATCTCACACAACAGATTCATCTTGAAATGCCTTTTTCCATAGTCTCTTCTGCCATCCCCATCATCTTATGTTCCTGAGTGTGGATTCTTAAATAGTACTTAATCACTGCATAGGGCTTTTCTTCCACAATGATAGGCTGGGTTAATTAGAGTGCCGGGCCTGTTGCTGTAGAGTGCATGCAGGCAGAAGCTAACTTGGATTACTTGGTGCAGTGAAAGTTACACTGGGTTGTGTATGCGAAGGAGATCTTGCAGCATGGGTATCAGTGTACAGATTATTCCCTCCCATTCCCCACTGACAGCCCTATTACACTGAGCTGTGCTTTGTAGAGGCATCTCACTGCTCTATAGGGCTGCTCAGCAAGGTACAATACATTATGGTCTTTTCTACATAACTGTTATGCTTAAAAATACGTTTTTAAAAGAATGGTCTCCTGATTATTCCCATGTAGTCAGTAATGTCATTAAACGTGCTTTTCATTACTCATCTGTGAGGAAAAATTGTTTTTCTCTTTTTCTTTGTTTCATTTCTGTTCTGGCTAAAAATCATTGTACATGTTATAATTTATTTTTCTCTTAGACACATCAGTATATATTAATTTTATTCATGCTGTTTTGGATGAAATAAAGCATCCTATACAGATTAGAAGCTGCACTTATTAGGGAAATGCTTTGTGAATTTGTGGTAGGTTTCACGTTATTGCCTTAACTTTATTTATTTATTTATGTTATGGCTGACTCAGCCTGCCCTGGGGGTGGGGCTGGCACAGCATATGGTGCCAAGGATCGAACTGTAGTTGCCTAATCCTGCCTAAGCCGGCACCTTAGACCACTGAGCTATCTCACTGGCCCCAGTATCCCTTTTAGATAAAGTGTGTTTTTCATTCCTTTCATAAAATATATGCAATGTAATAGATGAAACACAGTTCTCCTTAACTAAGACACAAAACTGATAGCCTCTTCTTCATGGAAACTAGTTATGCACACGGAAACTTAGAAATATTGACATAACTACTGTCAAAGTTCAGACATGCATAGTCCTTTGAGAAATTCAAGGGAGATATTTATTGTATGAAATGATACATTGTTACTTAATAGTAATATCTCGAATCAGATTCAGGGACAGTTGTTGTGCATTTTTTTGTGGTGTTCTTGCATTCTAACATGTGTTTTACCTGTTCTTGTGGAATTAGTCAATTTTTAAATAAAAATTTCATGCATGGAATCAAACCTTGTCTGTTACCTTTCTTTTTTTAAAAAAAATTATTTATTTATTTTATTGTTTCAGAACCTTTGTTTATTCACTCATTTTTATGGCCGACTCAGCCCACCCCAAGGGCAGGGCTGGCCCAGCATGTGGTGCCAGGGATCAAACCGCGGTCCCTGAAGCCGCCCAAGCTTTTCCAAGCAGGCGCTTTAGACCACTGAGCCATCCCGCCGGGCCCCTGTTACCTTTCAAAAGATAAGATTCTGCCCACATTAGATGTATATCCAGGGGGCACACATAGCCTTCGGAGGGAGTATTGCTGTGCTGCTGGAAGCTGTGGCTCTTGATCCAGTGTCCTATTTATGCATTCCAGATAACTGTTGTGAATTATGTTGAAGAGATTTGCATACAACAAATACATACTGCAGAATCTTTAGTTTGTTCCTTGCTCACCATTAGGTTCATGGCTAAACCTGTAAGGTTTGGTGTGGAAGTCCTTGACAATAGTGAGACTGTTCTGAAACTTGTCCTAGAAATGGCACATGATCCTCAGTACCGAAATGTATGTCCATGTTGAAATCTGAGCAAGAACTCTGGGGCTGTCCTTGTCTGTCCTTTAGAGAGAAGATAGAAGGAACTTTGTTCACAGCAAGCATAGTCTTCCATAGCTTATTTCCTTTGTTTCTTCATCCTGATTAACAACACCATCATAAGGTTCAGCTCTTACAGTCCCAGGATAACCAGGTGGATACAGCTGCTTTTCTTTTCGTCTTCTTCCTCCTCTTCTTCCTCTTCTTTCTTACTTCTCTTCCTCCTTCTCCTTCCTTTTTTTCTTCCTCCTACTTTTCCTCTTCTCTTCCTCCTCTCTCCTCTTCTTCCTCTTCCTCTTCTCATTCTCCTTAACTTCCTCTCCTATTCCCTTCCTCCTTTCTCCTCCCCCTCTTTCTTTTCAATATGTCTCTCTGAATCTCTTGCCTCTTTTCATTGGATTAATTAATTTGTTATTATTGAGTTTTTAGAATTCTTCATATAGTCAAGATACAAGCTTTTTTTTATCACATTTATAACTTCCTTATGTATTTTATTCTGTAGCTTGTATTTTTATATCCTCAATGGCACCCTTCAAAGAGCAGTTCTTAATATTGATGAAGCCCACTTTATAGGCTGTTTCACGTGTGGCTTGTGGTTTTGGCACCATACACAAACATTTGCCTTGCTCAAGGTCACAGAGATTTTCTTCTAGCTTTTCTTCATGAAGGATTTATAGCTTTAGAGTTTAAATTTAGATCTGTGTTTCATGGTAACTCAGTTTTTATATATAGCACAAAGCATATATCAGGGCACGCTTTTTGCATGTGTTTAATTTGTGAATCATTTGTTGAAAATTTTAAATGTACCCTGAAACTTTCTTTTTTTTTTTTTTTACTTTGGTCAAAAATGAGTTGATTAGCCAGTTGTGGTAGTATTTGCCTATAATCTCAGGACTGTGGGAGACTCAGCAAGGAGGACAAGCTCTGGCCAAACACTGGGAAACAGCAACTTAGCAAGACCCTGTCTCAAAATAAAAATAAAAAAATAGTTTTAATACTAACATCACAGTGTCTTGGTGATTGCAATGTTAGAGTAAAACTCAAAGAAAAAGAAAAGCTCTCCAATTTTGTTGCTATTTACAGTTATTTTGGCATCGGTAGGTGGTATAGTTTGGCAGGCTAAGCACTTGCTTAGGTAAGCACAGGTGCAAGGGTTCAATCCCAGGCACCACATGGTGCACTGACCCTGCCTCAGGGGGCACCAAGCCTGGATGGAGTCCAGGCATGGTGGTGCATGGCTATAATCCCTGCACTAGAGAGGCACAAATCAGAATTACTATGAGTCTGAGCTACATAGTGAGCCCTGCACAAAACAAAGCAAAAACTTAAAGTCATTTTGGCTCATCTGGATATAAATGAGATTTGAATGCACTTTGTCATTTTTTAACAACAATGATAACATAAAAACCTCTGCAATTTGAGTTATTAATTGTGATGCATTATATTAGCAGACCATTTTGTGAATGATTTTTTTTTTTTTTGTGGGACCAGAGTTCGAACTCATGACCTTGCACTTCCCAAGCAGGCACTTGTGCCATGGAGCTATCTCCCTGGCCCCTTTGTGAATAAATAATATTTTAACAATATTAAATTTTCAGGCATTGTAAAGGCCATACTTCTTCATTTACTTAGAACTTTTGTTTTTCTCAATAAAGTTTAATAGTTTCCAATGTGAAACTCTTGTTCCTAAGTAGACCATGTTTTGATTATATTGTGTTATTTTTCAAGTTTAACTATCAAGTTTCCATTCAATATGTCTGAAAAGTCTGTTTTACATTTTTAGAAGTTATTTTGTGAAATAAAGATTTAGGTTTTGAATGTCTTTTTGATACTTTTATAACTAGGGAAAGATATTTCCCCAGAGCATTGAAACTGATAAGAAATATATTGTCACAGTGGGGTTTTACATATGATTAGAAAATTTTCTTTATCATTATCTTTAAGCAATTTTGTTATTATGCTGCTTTGTATAGTTTTTCTCATATTGCCTTTGCTTGGAGTTCACTGACCACCTCTGTGTTTATGGTTTTCTTAAAACTAGAAAGCAAGGCCAGCGAGATAGCTCAGCAGTCTAAAGTGCCTGCTTAGGCAAGCCTACACAGGCACAAGAGTACCTTGCTTTGATCCCCAGCACCACATGTCACACCAGCCCCAACCTCAGGATAGGCAGAACTAGAAAAAAAAAAAAAAAAAAAGCTTGGAAAGCAAATATTGACCATATTTCTAAATATACATATGGCCTTTTAGCCACTTCTTCTTAAAAGACTCTGATTTCACTTAATATATATATATATATATATATATATATATATATATATATACATGCACATATATGTTCAATTTCCATTTATATATTGAAATTTAATTTATATGTATATTCCAATTTATGTATATATATATATATATAGAGAGAGAGAGAGAAACTCACATGTGAGTACATACAGATCTCTCAGATGATTTGTGAAGAGACAGTAATGTTTTTTTAACTATTTTTTTTATTTATCTTATTTTTTTCCTTGTTTAGAACTTTTGTTTGTTTGTTTATTTATTTATTTTTATGGCCGGCTCAGCCTGCCCTGAGGGCAGGGCTGGCGCAGCATGTGGTGCTGGGGATCGAACTGTGGTCCCTGCAGCTGCCTAAGCTTTCCTAAGCAGGCGCTTTATACCACTAAGCCATCCTGCTGGGCCCAGAGAAAGGAATGTTAACTTGGAATTTGATGAGATGAATAGAATGGAATGGTTGTGACTGTGCAGTACAATGGCAGAAAAGCAGATAGTCACCTCATGTTTTTACCACAGATCCCAGTCTGGATGAACATTAAAGATAAGTGTGGGAGAGTGGTAAGGGTAGGGTTAGCATTAGGGTTAGGCTTAAGGCTATGTGGGTATCCTTGGATGCCAATGTGAAGATTACTTTCTCTTGGTAATTAGAAGAAAGCTAGTGAACTTTGGTAAATAGGGGAAAATGTGAGTGCTGACATGCTTCAACTTGACTTGAGTAGCTGTGACACTGTGGTATGAATTGGAGACCAAAGAGAATGCTAATTTGAAACTGTGGTAGACTATAGTATCCTGTAGCCAGAACATGTAGGATATTTTAGGGTATGAGTGGTTGGAAGGAAAAGGAAGAGAAAAGAGACAGAAGAAGAATTGTCAGATGTAAGTAAAGGAAGTTCAGTCAGACAACAGGATTGTGGCCAGGTATGGTACTACACACCTGTAATCATAGCACACAACAATCTGAGTCAGTAGGATCCCTGGGAGTTTGAATCCAGCCTAGGCTACAAAGTGAGTTCAATGTCAGTCTTATCTACATTATAATACTACTGCCTGAATGTCTCTCCCTCCAAAGAGGGAGAGGGAGAAGAAAAGGGAGAGGGAGAGGGAGAGGAAGAGGGAGAGGGAGAGGGAGAGGGAGAGGGAGAGAGAGAGAAGGGTTGTTGTTTAGCAATGTCAGTTTCTCTGGAGAAAAGAAATTAGGAAGAAAAAAAAATGTTTGCTTTCTAAAAATATATATATAAAAAATGTTCTGATTCTGTATACAACTACTTTCTCTTAGTTTAATGAAAAGAAAATTTTGTTCCAATAATGATTAGAAACATTAGCATGTGTACATCCTGTGCTCTCAATAAATAGTACAAGGACAATGATATATATTGTATCAATTATTGGGAATGTACTACTAGTAAAATGTTTTGAAACTGTCACATTGTTCTTATTAAAAGTAATAAAAAATAAAAATGTTCTGAAGTACAATAATTTAAAAAATGATACTGGCTGATCAAATAGCTCAGCAGATTAAGACACATTCAAGCAGGCACGGGGGCTGGGGGATTCAATCCCAGGTCCTACGCCTGGTGTGCTGGCCCTGTCCCCTAGGCACACTGAGACAACAATTGAGACTGGGTGTGTTGGCATTTGCCTGTAATCCCAGCTCTTGGGAGGCTGTAAACAGGTGGATCACTATGAGTCTGATCCAGTACTGAGACGCTGAACACCCTGTAGACCCCCCCCCAAAAAAAAAGATACAGTAGCTGAGGAAATGGCTTACTCACGTACTTGCATATACAAGGGACAGTTAAAAGAAAACAAATGAAAGAAAGAAAGAAAGAGAGAGAAAGAGAAAGAAAGAAAAAGAAAGAAAGAAAGAAAGAAAGAAAGAAAGAAAGAAAGAAAGAAAGAAAGAAAGAAAGAAAGAAAGAGAAAGAAAGGAAAGCAGGCAAGCAAGCAAAAGCTTATAGCGTAGTTACACAAAATTTGAGCACTATCTTTACTTGAATGATACAGATTAAAAATGATTTTGGGGTAGTACTTGCTATCCTAAGATATTGCCATATATTGTAGATGTTGGCTTGACAGTTTGAAATATTATCCAGAAGTTTAAATGATCATTTTCAGATCATGTTTCTTTCTAAAATAGACGGTAAGTTTCTATTGCTGCTGCTAATTCAGAATACTGGTAAAGGTGACTAAACATAAGTGTTTAATGATTAGTTTCTGTTTAAGCCAAGTATAAAAGAATAGAATAGGTATTTGTGTACATTTTGCTTAACACAATCACAGTGATTTTGCTTACCTACAATTTGGCTTCTTTATACCATATAGGATGAAGATAGTATTCTGATGTGAAAGAAAAACATAGCCAGCATATTTTCAGTATTTATAATTCTTTTGGGAGGCATATGCTAAGCATACATTATTATCTGAGGAGAAAAAGGGCACCAACCATTGAGAATAAAAAAATTTGATTTATTATTTTAAACTGTATGATAAATCACATCCATCATTCAGCTAGAAAGCCTTCCTAATACTATTAGCTCTTAAAATGTTACTTATTGAACATGACTTTACATTATATTACCTTGATTTAATCAGTTTCTTAGAAATTATTGGAAAAATTTATCACACCCTGGTGAATGCATTCTGTACCCTGCGTTGACTTCTAATAAATGATTGAAATCAATAGACTTCTAGCAGTAAATATCAGGAAAAGTATCACAGAATAGTATGATATTAAGTCAGGCATTAAGAAACTAAAATATTATTATTATGAAATATAACCTGTTGATACAATATAGATCCCACTGAAATATATATATATATATATATATATATATATATGCCTATAATATGTCTTATCTTTCTGAATATCTCTTGAATGACGTTATTTATCCTATTCTTATTACGATCTCATATCTAGTAAATATCTAGTAAAATTTTAATAGAACATTTTAATATGTAATGTATGTTTTGTATGCCATTGGATTGTATTATTCTTTTTTTTTTTTTTTGTCTTTTTGAGACAGGGTCTCACTATGCAGTTGAGGCTGGTCCTGAGCTCACTTTTGTAGCCCAGGCTGGTCTCGAACTCCCACCAATCCTCCTGCCTCAGCCTCCCGAGTGCTGGGATTACAGGCGTGAGCCACCACGCCCGGCTTCGGGATTGTATTATTCTTGAATCACAAATTATGCTGAAACAAGATAATAAAAGGCAATAAGTTTTTTTGAGATCCCTGTGCTCTAGTTTGTTTTGTAGGTATTTATTTAGTGACTTTTATCTATCATTTGCATATCTGTCTAGGGATACAGAGATTAACAGTTTTTGGGTTTTTTTTGTCTTTACTATTAGTCCATCTTTCGGGTGGAGCAGGGGCATGGTAAAATATTTTTACAAAATAGAAAACCTGCGTGCTACAAGTGAAGTATGAACACAACACTTACTTACCTGGATGAGGAAATGTGTCATTCCTAGTGAGAAGAATCAGGAGTCAAATGGGGGACAAGAGAAGATCAAAGAGGTATTTACTGAAAACCAAACCAAGAGCTAGCACAGGAGTTAGATGCACCATTTTATCTCCTGAGAGCTTAAATATCCAGGAGCTGGGTAAGTTCACAGGGGTGCTGCAGAATCAGTGCTGGAGGAAAGGATGGACTGTGAAGACAGGATAGTGATCTGTGACCTGGAAAAGCATACTGCTCAATGAGGGCCTGCCCTCCTGTTGACCTTTTAGAAAGATCATTGACGTTAAAAGTTTTCAACAAATATTCTTGTTATTGTATAAATAAAATAGTTAGGGTAGATATACAGCTACTTTCTCTTAGTTCGTTGAGAAGAAGGGTTTGTAATTAATATTGTTTAACCAAGATGCAATGTGTGCTTCTGGTCCTCTGGAAAGTTACTACAAAAACATTATGCAATGTATTAATTATTATAACTATCCTAGTAGCCTGTTTTGAAACTGTCATAGCTATTTTATCTTTTTTCTCATTAAAATGAATAAAATTTAAAAAATATTTCTGTCAATCTCATTGTTTAATTTTTTAGTTATATCGTGTGAACATAGCTAGAAATGCACTGTTAATGCATTAAGGTATTCATAAAATGTGATGTAGCACCAGGAAACACTGGAGATAACTGGGTGTCCATTAGAAAGGATTCCTAGGCAAATGTAGATGAAACTTCCACACAGAGCCACTTGCAAACAGTGCATTTAGACGATATAGATTTGTTGCACCTGTGAGCAAGGGGAAAGCAAAAATGCTGTGAGAGGAAAAAAAGCTACCTGGGTGACCACACTTCCCATGGCTGCCTGGGGTTCTACTGAATCGTGCTCTCTGGTGATAACTGACAATTATTATTAGTATAGATATTTTGATTATAATCACACAATGAAAATTGTATGGCATATAAATTTGAAAATATTTATAATGTTCAGATTAGTACAGAATGCATGTCTGAATGAAGACAGTGTTTGTTACTCATTTCACTCTTCTTTACCACACTTCTGCCATTTTATCTGGAGAAATCCTGCGGTTCTAGTGACTGAAGTCTGATTCTCCAGTCTCCAGCACAAGGTGACATATTCTACATCACTATTGAAACTTCTTTTAGAATCTCTTAACACTTTTGCTTTTAAATCCCTGCTTTATTTGAATTCCTCTTTTCTTCAATACTTTTTTATTCTCCTTGAAAGTTTTGGGGGATCGAGGGAGTTAGGCTTTTCTGGTACAGCTCAGGAATGGACTGGGCAGGTGACTCCTCACTATCGAAGGAGAAAAGTTTTCACAAGAAGTGGGGTTAAGAGTAAGTGGCCCAGGCTTGGCTATTTTCTACCTGATGGACATTCATCATGAATGTTCCCAGATTTCACTGGCAAAACTATGATATTCTCCTCTGTATTTTGTACTTTATTTGTATATTTATTCATATATTTGGTACAGAGTCTCACTACTCCCAGCTTGGACTCATAGCAATCTTCCTGATTTCAGCCTCCCTAGCACTAGGATGGCAGTATTTTCAAGTTGAATTTCATGTTGTTCTATTTTCCTGGCAATCATGCACTGCTGCTGAAAGAATTTCATTAAAATACCAGTCTCTGAAGAGTATACATAGCAATTTTGATATATTTGTAATAGGAAAATCAGGAACAATTTCCCAATGACTTCCTTGATCATTTAAAATAGCTTTCACATTTTTAATTAAAATAGAAATATATCATAATACCAAACATTTAATATTCAAAAATATGTAGATAAAAAAGAAATATAAGAATGCCAAGTGAGTGCTAGAAGATGAGTGGATCCTACTATGTTTTGTTCATCTCCTGATGGAAATCAACTTTTTTGTAGAAACAACAGCATAAGTCATTTTGTTGATAACTTTCCAAACATACATAAAGGATTTTGAAGATCTTCCATGAACTTAAAACAAAAACTAAATGGATTCTACACCAGTTTTGAATTGTTGCCTTGAGTTAAAGTCTCTTATTTTGGTACCTTAATTTGTGAAATGTCTGTTCTTGTATACCTGTACTTGTGAGAGCAAGTATCTGTCAGAAAAAGAAAAAAGAAAAAAATATAGATATATATACACACACATTAAGTTTTAATGTGGAAATATAGAAATACAGTTTTTCTTACTAAGAGGTAAGTTATGATTTAAAAAAAGTATAGAATGTGCTGCTCTGATTATTATCTTTTAATTCCATAGTCAGTGGCATTAGGCACAGGCATAGGCAGGCCCAGTGTGGGGGGATCATAAACAATGGTAGGCAAGGGCCTTTCCTTTCAGCCATCCTTTACCTGCATTTCTTCTACTGCATTTGTTCTAATGTCACTACATCTTAAGGTGTTCCTTAGTTCTTAAATCTATTAACATTTTTATAATATATTTACAAGTGATCAGTAAGAAGGCTAGATTAGAGTATTTGGGTACTATATTGAAGTAAATTTACTATTATTTAGGTGAAGCAAAAATTTCAAACTTTTTCTTATTTTTTATGCCAGGAATGCTCAAAATTTTTATTCGCAGCCAGATACATCCTAAATTGATGGAGTAAATATGTAAAATAGATTGAAATGAGATGAGACAGATCAAGAAGCTAGCAGGGTCCTCAGAAATGCAGCCCCTACTAACATTTTCCAGAGATACTATTTCCTTGGCATACACACATTGAATGTTTTATAGTTAAATGAACTCTGAATATGTTTTATATTTTCTGTTCCTTGACATTTGCAAATCATATTAGCATCTTAAAAGCTATGGTAACAGAGGCATTTGAAATATTTGTTTAGTATTGTTTAACTTACTGACTCTTGAACATTTTTGACTACAGAGTCCTTTTCTACAGATCACAATAGTGGAACTGGCTTTCAATGGAGCACATTATGAGAAAAAATTAAATCAGTGTTATTTTAAATTCCCCTGACCTTGTTCCATTTTGGAGTAAATTTTTCATCATGATCTACCATATACACATATGTTGTGGAACATGTATTTCAAAATTTGCTGTCTGTATGTATGATGCAGTGTGATATTTCTTAGGCTAGTCTCTGTTTTTTTTTTTTTTTTTTTTTGTACTGGGGCTTGAACTTGGGACCTTGCGCTTGCCAGGCACGTGGTTATGTGACTGAACTTTAGCCCTGGCTGTTTCATTTTAAAAATTTTGGTTCCTACCTGTTTGTAGAAACCATAATTCACTAATGAGTTGCAGGTTGTAGTTGAAACCACACTGTCCTTGACAACTGGACTTTGCATCTCTGTCCTTCAGGATTTCTTCTTACAGGGTTGGGATCTGGTGTTTGCCGTAAGCCCCAAGGCTTCATTCTTTACACAAGGAGTAGTTTGTCATCATGCAATGTATGTTATTTTGCAGCATGCATGTTGAAGAATGCTAAAATACTATCCCTCATTTTTTGGTCTTTTAAATTAGTTTTACTTAATTTCAGTACTGCTCAATGAAGGGATGGAGCTTACATACATTGAATACTAAATTAGGACAGCTAATGCATCCCTGGCATATAAACTAAAAGATACAGAAAACATTATTATTATCCATTTTGCTAAATAGTATTCCTCAGAATTCTTTATGTTTATTTCAATTTTATGAAATTTATCTATGTAAATTAATTTTAATATAACTATACATTGTGTTTTTTACCTCATACCCTTTTCAACGTAAAGAACTAAATTTTTACTTTTTGTCTAGAAAAAGCTGCTTTTAAATTAAGCAAATTTCTTTATGCCATTTGAAGATATAGAATGTCTTCATAAATTTTTCACACCCTCATTTTCTTAAAGTAGGACTGGCAAGACATGCATCAGCCTGTGTTCACTGGTTATTATTGCATGGTGAATCTTTTTGGAAGCTTGTGTATTTGCAAAAGAAAAATTTCTTCGTAATTCTGAAAATAGTCAAAGACATTAAAATATCACATTATAAAATATCATTAACTCAGTTTTCTCATGGCTGCTCAGTTGTCTCACAGAAGATTTTATAGACTCGATAAAAAGGAAAGGATTACTTTGCAACCGAACTGTGTAGCTTCAACCAGAAGCTATTTTCAGCAAGGGCCGGGGAGGTGGAGAATTGAAAAGCTACAAATACATAGAAGGAGACTGGCATATGTTTAAATCATATGTTTCTGAAGTTTGACTGAGCATGAAATTTCATTTTATGAGAAGGTGCCCTTGAGAATAGGGGAAGGAAATGCTGGTCCACCTGTTTGTGTGATAGCAGCCAAGCTTGGAGAAAGATTCCTGGCCACCTGGGTAGCCCAAGGTGTAACTGGAATCGCCCCAGATTCAGTCCTATGGGTGCACAGCACATGCGTTACTTGAACATTAGCAAGCGAAGAGATGGATGCCATTTCAGATCGTCTGCTAAAACTGCTGTGGTCCTAATGTTTTTCACTGCTGTGGACACCCTGTGCTTTTCTTACCTTTTTTCTATTGCGACTTTAAGATTACACTGCTCTTTTTATTGCTTCATATAGATCTTCACTAGGGGCTTTCCCAAGCTTTGCCAATTTCTTTTTTACTTTTATTATGAACTCGATTATATTATATAGTCCACAGTCTCAGGTGACATTTGAGTCTATTTTATGTTATTCAGTCTCTGTGAATTGAGGTTCAGTAATTGCTTGCCTCATTCTATATGATGAGGGAGGAATAAACAAAACTAGACAGTTTCCTTAAAATAGATAAATATTTCTCAATTTCCACTTTGCATGCAGCCTAAGAGAAGCAGAGTTGCTTAAATATTTCTTCCATTCCTAAGTAGCAGGAATATTTTGCCTTGAAAATGGCTACCAGGCAAGGCTCTAACTCATTCTAGTCTATCTACATCATTTGCGTGATTGAGGTGTTAATGAGCCCTTGTTAAGGCAGAACCCAAATATAATTGTGCTGGATTTATTTTTCCCTAGAGTGGGATCTGTTGCAGAAGACATCCTGTGTTGTATTTTTCTGGAGTTGTCTTTTTCAAAAGCATAGCTGTGATATTCTCTCCACCTGAAAGGAATCCTGCCAGGGGCTCTGTGCTGGAGCAGCCCTGCAGTAAGCAAGCTTTGTGTAGCGAGCTGATGAAGATTCTACCCTCAGGAAACAGTTTACACTCACTCTCTTGAGGGAGCATATAAATCAAGAGCAAAAATGGCAGAAACAGAAAAGCCCCACAAACTCAAATATTTTAAATTCACATTAAAAACATTTTGCCACTGTCTTCTAAGGATAAATATGTCTATTACAGACTTGCCCACACTGTAGTTATAACTGTCACAGGTCCTTCTCACTGTTATTATCTATCAGGCATTTTTAAAAATATCCATCTGCTTCCATACTTACTGAAATACTTAGTTTTCTCAGGACACCATGGTACTGGATCTGTCTGGTATTAGAAATGTGAATTCACTGCATTCCCTGTTACAATCCACTGCTTAAGGAATCTCCTGTCAAGCAGTTTTATCTGTCCAAATGCTTTAGAGTGAGAAGCTTGTGGTAAAACCCATGAATGTTGAGTAGGATGAGTTTGTTTCCAGCACAAGGTACTCAGTTTTAGAGGAAATTATCTGCGTAGACATATGTGTTCTGCTGCCCCCTTTCCTGGCCTGCCACTATCATTCCTTGAAGATCTTTCTTCTCTTGGCTGCCTTAGCCTTTCACATGTTGGTGCAACTGATTGTGCAGGTACCCTTCAAGGTGCCAGGTTTGATCCCAAGAATCAGATAACTTCTGAGTTTGGTCTGTAATAGTCGATATGCCTGGCTCTATAGATTTGCAGGCTCCATGAACTTCACACCAACTGCACCCACATTCTCAACTCAAGACTCACTTTGCCCCTCCACTGTGTAGATTTCCATCATGACTGACCAGTTCCTTCTCACCATTGCCTGTCATGAGCTTAAGAGTGTACAATGATAATAGATTCTCCCACTGGGAGATAGCTCAGAAAGAGGTAATCTGAGAACTAAAATGAACAGGTGGGCTGGGGAGATAGCACAGTACAATAAGTGCCTACCTGGCAAGCTCAGGGTCCTGAGTTCAACCAAAGGCCACACATGAGGATGTTTATAACTTCATATGCCACTTCTCACTATCTCTTGTGCCTAGAAATCTGTATCTTAAATATGGTTCAGTTTTTTAGAATGTATTTTGTACAGGGTCTATAGTGTCTCACTACACAGATCAGTGATCCTTCTTATTTTTCAGCCTCCTAAGTGCTGGGGTTACAGGTGGGCTGTGCCATGCCCTGTCTCATTCACAGTTGCAGCATGCCCTGGGGGTGGGGCCAGCACTATGGGCATATCTGAAATATGAATGGATAAGCAGAATCTTTCTGTCCTAGAAGTGACCCTCCCCTGTTTCCACATAGGAACTACCATGCTTTTTAATACACTTAGGCCTTGGAGTCCTAAAAATCGACCTTCATTTCTACTTGACAAGAAGAATAAGAGAAGGACTTCACTATAGTCTTTGTGCCTCTCAGTTATTACCCAACATAGATGAAAGTGTAACTTATACCTCATCATCTCCCAAATTCTTGATTGATGGTGCATCTCAAAAATTTTCTACCTAGTGTTTTTGGCTCTTTGTGTGGAAGTGACGGCAAGATAGACTTAACAATATAATCTTTATCACAATCTTCTCTCAGTTTTTTGCTTAGGTGTTCTTGCTTTATTTAGTACATATTTATACATTTAAATATTTGGTAACATTATGTAATCATATATATACATAGAGAGAGACAGACAGAAACAGATAAAAATAATATAAATATATATCATCCTATCATTTTTGTACTAACCTTATAAGATTATTAATAGTACTAAATAAGGTAATGTGTGTGAATTATTACTGCCACAATAGTAACCTCAAGATACTTGTGCCTTAACTTTATAGAAACTTAGTGCTCTCATTCAAAACGTCTAGGGTGTTGGTCTACAGCTGTATGACTTCTCAATGGGTTGGGGCCCTGTACCCCTTCCTTCCTATGCCACTACTGTAGCTGGATACTGCCCTTACAGTGTGGTCAGTTGTGACTTGACACCATGTCTGTGTTCTAGGGAGCATCTGATGTGATTCTGTAGTTATAAACGTTGTTTCTGTTAGACTATTGGCCAAATCCTAGTCATACAGGCACATGTATATAGAGAGGTAAATAAAAATAGTCTACCAGTAGAATATGTTGTATCCAACTCAAACTGATTTTACTATGGTAGGAAATAGAAGACATTCTGGGATTGACTATTTCTTTTGGCCTAGTTATAAAGACTGTAATTAACACAGTAATTTGTAAACAGTATAGTCCTCATTAATGGGATTCCAAATTTGAGTGCTCATATTTTTTATTCTCTTACATTATTGTATTTAATGTAACCTATAGTATCTCCTTTCCAAGGCTACATGCTCATTTGATTATCTGTATAAAATAACTCAACTATTACTGCCAAATGGGAACAGTTATCACTTCATGATCTGATGGAATATATGAAACCAGCGATTCTGAGAGAGAAAGGGCTCAATATCTTAGGCCTTCCACTGATAAAATAATTTCTGTCCAATTCACCTAGAATGGGAACAATTTTGTATTATCTTAGGAAAATTGAAAAAAATAGTGACTAAAAGAATTTTTTTATGTTTTCTGGGTTTAAAGAACTGCAAAACCTATGCAAAGAGAAGTTGTGTCATAAAAGACCCTGATTCTCAACGTACATTTGAACAGTCCCCATACTCTAATATCTTTTATCAACTTCATAGTCTTCAAAATCTAAATGCTAATGTTCAGAAGTTTCATTCTCCAGAGGGAAGACTCATGAGACACAAACTTATATTTTGCCTTTTTAAAAAAAACTTTGTTGGTTGAAATAGAATGAGAACAAAAATTAGCACTAGAAAAAGACATTTACCCTTAGTAATCAGCATACAGTCTGCTTATGCATGAATTATTTTGGATAGCTTAATTATTATCTAACAGTTATTTCATAGGCATGAGCTATGTAAGGGCAATTAATTAGATCACTAAGAGTTAGTATCAGTCGGATATGGTGGTGCACATATGTAATCCCAGCACTGGGGAGGCTGAGGCAGGATGACTGGTACGAGTCTGAGACCAGCCTGGGCTACAAAAGTGAGCTCAAGGCCAGCCTGAACTACATAGCAAGACCCTCTCTTAAAAAGACAAACAAAACAAAACAAAACACTATGTTATCATAAAAACTATGACACTAATACATTTGATTGTAACATGTAATTGAATGGTTTTCTAAGCTGGATCATAGCATGACATATCATTTCCATATCAGCTATTTTCAGGCCTTTCTTTAGCTTATTTTAATAATAACATTTTTCTCTGAAGAGAACAGAAATAGGACAATCACATATCATCCAGTACAAAAGAGGGACTCAGAATCTCTAGTTCTAGGGATACCTTGATTAATCTTGTTTCCTAAAAGGGCTCTTTTATTCTGTTAATAGTATATCACTTAGTTGTTAATGTATTATTTTTGAACAAGTGTATTTATCTTGATCAAAAGTTTGTTGGTTACAATATAATATAATGTCACCTCCTGTAATGTCAGGTTATTATCACTATATATGAGATACTCAAAACCTCTTTAACTATCTCTAATTTTATTCTTAAATACATGACTTTAATATTGGAGTTGAAAGTTATGGCAGTTAGAGTGGAGTTCCAGTTTGATGGGCTTTGGTTGCCCCAGAGATTGCTGGAGTACAGTTGTAGACCTTGATATCTGTCTGCTCCTTGATCTTACTGCTCTGCTTCCCTGTTGCCATAAGTTAAACATCTTTGTTCCACTTCCTTCTTCTACTTTGGTGTCTCTGCATTGGACCCAGCCTATCACATGAAACCATGAACAAATTAAGCCTGTCAGTCATTGACTTGTGTGTATGGGATGTTGTATCTCTGCCATGAAAGAGCTGACTAGTAACAAAATGGCTTTTCCTTGTCTTCCTATACTAATCATGCCCCAAAGTAAAAAATTAATTTCCTATTATATGAAGAAAAAATGAAATAGCATAACTAGATGGGCATCTGGAATGCCGAAAGGACCCTATTTTAGTAGGTATGCTCTGTAATGATATTCATACTTGCCTGGTACCATTCCAAGTTCCTCTTCTCTGCTGGGTTGTGTGTGGCTGACCTGTGTCTATTCCCTTCAAGGAATAATAGCAATATCAAATCAACTAAAGAAAGGAATTTCAGATGGCAAACATAGAAGTGGTATAATCCCGTGTCTTTATAGAAAAAAATACATTACATGATCTCTAAAAGCAAGGGAAGTCTTTGCAACATAAAATACATAACAGCCCTTAAACATAACTAACTAGATCCCACAGGCACATGCATAAACACACAGCACATGTGCACGCACACACACACACACACACACACACACACACACACGGGCGCACGCACAGGTATATTTATCAATTGGAATGTTTTTTGCCTCATATAATAATACCACATTCATATCACACAGCAAATTCAGAGAGATTAACAAAATTGCTCCTTGTCACCATGGCTGAGATTATCCATATACTCCATTATAGTCAGGTTGTGTTTGCGGGATGGTTATCTGGGGGCTATGTACCAAGAAAAACAATTCACCGGGTGTGTACAATATCCCCAGGTATGGCAGCCTGACATACAACCTAAGATTTATTGAGTTTAGCACTGAAAAGCAGGGTGGTCTTTGCTTGGAGCAAAAGAGTTGTTTTCCTAGAATTTCTAAGTCATCACATGGGAAAATTGCTGCTGTTTGATTCTGCATGTTCATACTCTAAATAAAGCATTGTCTTTATCTAATTGATCTCTGGGGGAAGTGTTAATATCCAGGTCACTATTAAACATTTAAGTGTTTGTAGTAGCAGATTCAGAGTAGGGAATCTTTGTATATCACTACACCAAAGTTTTGTGTTATCCATCATCAAAGAAAGAGTGGTCTTTTCTTAATAAACTGCTGAAGTAAACAGCACAAAATGTCAACAGGGACTTTTCCTCCTTGGGAAGTTAATCTGGTCCCTCATAATTAGTGATTAAAGTAATGTCCAGTGGGAGTTTTGTGCAAAAGCTTGAATATCTGATTAGATTCTGAGCATGTATGTGAGGAGTTGGTACCATCCTTGAGAGTGTTGGTTCCTTAATGTTTATTCTAACAGCTTCCCTCAGTTATAGTCTTGGGCCTTAGAAGAAAAGGTGCTTTCTTCACCAAGGTTTGTCACTTGATATTGTCCATTGGATACATTTATCTACAAAGCTGAATGCCATAAATAATAGAAATATGACCAAGTGAAAGCTAAATCTGTGGCTACTACTGTATAACATAGTCTCAGCCCTTTAACTGTGGACTAATGTGAGGGGTAATGTGACCTTTATGGAAACCAAAAGGCATTTCAAAGTAACATAAATCCTATTTTTGAGATGCCAGTATTCAAGAAAGATATACATGTTTATTGTATTTTATTTTTCTTAGGATATACAAGTTTAAATAGCTTTGCTACTGTTTGCTTTATAAAAATTGGCTTTAATAAAGGGAAAATACATTTATTACAGTAGTCATTACTCTACAATGAAAGTAAATTAGATTAAAAATATTATTGCATTAATATACATTTTTATTCATTTTAATGAGAAAAAATATAGAGTAGCAATGAAACAGTTTCAATACAAGTCAGTAGAATGTTTACATTTCATACCATGACTATCGTTGTCTTTATAGTAGTTATTCAGAGGAAAAGTGTATGCCTGGTATTTTGTCTAAACAATATTTTTACATACTTTTATTTTCAATGAACTAAGACAAAGTAGCTATATATCTATTATATATATATATATATATATATATATATATATATCCTTCTATGTACATATATATGTACTTTTCTTCTAAAAAGTTTCTAATACTAGGAGAAAATATCATACCATTTCTTATAAGTAGATTATAGGTTAGAAATGCAGTATGAATCATACAACAAAAAGTATAATTAAATAATATTCAGAAAATTAATTAAATATTAATTAACTAAAATTAAATTAAATATTTCAAAACAATATTCCAAAATTCAAATCAAATCATGATTCCAACTTAGAGGCCAGAATGTTGTGTATCATATGTACAAATCTGTAATCAGTTCAGATTACAGATCAGCATAGTATTTGAATAGGTGAATATATACAAAGATATCAACTAAGAAAAAATTTCCATGGTACTAAAGAATCACTAAGAATAAAACGTAACATAAATACTGGAATTGCAAATATATGACCAGAACTTCTAATATTTTGGGGATAGGATATTGCAAAAAGTTCTAGTATGTTGTGTATAAGGAAAGTGTCCACAATGCTTACTGGCAGTCAGGTGTCACTTGTGGGACTGAGCTACTGCTATTTCCTTCATATCCACCCTATAGACCCAGACAGAGTCATGACTCATAGGGTTCAAGAGACATCCATCTATGGAATATGCTGATGGACATATTCTGCTGCTGTATGCAAAAGAATAGTTGAAAGACTGCTTTTGTGTACCTCTTTTTCCCCTGTGTTCAATTATTTGCCCCATTTTGTGGGTTCTTTCCATTCCCCTTCATGGAGTTGTGGTCATTTTGATCCTTCTCTCCAATATCTTTTAGTAAACTATGCAGGGTTGACTTTGTCATCATGAAATTTTTTAGTTGTTCTCTGTCCTGCAAATATTTCATTTCTCCATTCAACTTGAAAGAGAGTTTTGCAGGGTATAGCAGTCTGGGCGCGAATTTGTTTTCTTGCAAGACTTGAAGTACTTTGCTCCATGCTCTTCTTGACTTGATGATTTGTAAAGAGAGATCTACCATTATTCTGGGGGCTTTCCTTTAAATGTGATCTGTTTCTTTTCTCTAGTGGCCTTTAGTATATTGTTCCTGTGCTGAATTTCTGGGATCTTATATGTCTGGGCATGGTTTTAATTAAGTTGATGCTATTTGGAGTTCTTTATGGGTTATCTGAATGTCAAATTGTTTCTCCATATTCTGGAAGTTTTCTGCCTTTAATTCTGCTGCAGTATCATGATTCCAGCTTAGAGGCCAGAATTTTGTGTATCATATGTACAAATCTGTAATCAGTTCAAATTACAGATCAGCATAGTATTTGTAGAGACTCCTCCTTTATCATTGTTGCCTATCAGTTCTACATTGTTCATCTTTGCATCATCTTGCACATGTTGAATGATTTTTCCTTGCATCCTAGTTGTTATTAAGAGATATTTTCTTTTCTTTTCTTTTCCCCCTTTTTTTCTTTGAAAGTTGACATATTGCATATTGTCCTCACAATCATTCTATAGAGTGCAGTGTGTGGGCATGATCCACCTCCCTATTAATGTTGCATAGAAAAAAGAAAGAAAGAAAAAAAAAACAGGAAAGAATATACTTCTCTTTGGACTAAGAGGAAGCAGATACATATACAATCAAAGGT